>SNQJ01S0013030.1:15760-97251 GCA_010110895.2 Picea sitchensis | reverse complement strand
CTTGCTTTCAAGTTATCAACTGGAAAAAAAATTGGTCGTTGCAAAAGATCCTAAAGAGCTTGCTACCTCTGCAGCAAAATCCTCTTCTTCTAGATTTTCTCCATCCACAAGTACTTTGTGTTTTTTTACCATTGCACCCTCTCTCAGGTGCATCTCTTTCTTTACCATGACCTTTCTTTTCTTACTGAAAAATTAATCAGGGGGAGGTACTTCTTCAATGGGGATTGGGTTAAGATCACTTAAATACATAACTTCAATATGGGGAGTCCCAAAGGTTGATTGTAAAGGAGTCAATGTTGCAATAGGGTTTACTAACTGTTTGATTTGTGTTCCTTCTGCTGTTTTGGGAATATTGGCAGGAATAGTTGACGATGAAGGATGAATCGTTTGATCTGATTTTAAAGGAGTCTCGGATTTGGAATTTGTTTTAGACCCTGGATTCTCTATCTACAAATTTTCTGGTCTTTGTGGAGACTTTTTAGGATTCTTTGGATTCTCTTTTGTAGTCCCTTTATCTTGAGATTTTGATTCAAAACCTAGAGGTATCTATTCTTGTTCCAAAGGAGATTTTATTGATTCCCCTTGTAGTATTTTTCGCAACCCACTTCGTCCGTGATTTTGGAAAGCAAGAAAGATGGTCTGCAAGTCATGGGGTGACACCTAGACTCTCTCTAATATATCCTCATATGATCTGGATCCTTTGAATATGTCATCACAGGGGGAGTCTTCATGCATGAACATTTTCATGTTTCAATGAGCTAGATGATTTCCCACAATTTGGTATGGGTCATTCTTTCTGAGTTCAAGATATACCATCTTAATGTCTTCTAATGTTGCGGCTTCCACTTTAGAATGGACAAGATTAAGCAATGAAAACTTCCCAATCTGTACAGGAAAAACAGGCCAAAATTTCTTCTGAGTTGTTTTTAACTCTGTACCAATGCCTCCTATTATTATTTGGTATGCCACTTCTCTGCACACCAGTCTGTCAGGGATAAATTTAGGGAGATCATGGGGGGAATTGAACAACTGAAAACTCTGACATAAGAGAAATTCTCTTTGATAAACCAATTATCAATTGTTTTGAGGTTTCCCATGATTTTCTTTGAAATATGAGGGGGTGGGTATCCATACAATATTTGATGCATAGGTATCGCTACATAGTGACAGATCTTGTAAAATAAATATTTTTCTTTCTCTTCCAAGAATGATAGATATGGATGGGTTCTGCACAGGTTTGATTCCAGTACCAATTCATCAAAGGGAAAGGGGTCATCTAACAGATAACGTCCATAATATATGAAAACATATAAAAATATGCAGGTTGTCCCTTTGACTTCGTCATTTGGTACTCTGCAATCTCCTTGGTTAGGTTATCTGATAAAATCTTATCCCAGTTGAAAGTGTAACCCTCGGCTACCTCGTGTATGATTTCCACCCATTCCGCGGGGAAATGGGATGTGCTTTTCCTCCCAAATAGTCTACATAATATCATTATTATATAAACTATGTATTCATTTAACGATGATACGGCATAAATTCCATGGGTATCATCTCTAAATTTTGTTGGGATTCCCCACCATTCTTTTATTATATCTGGATATGTTTGGTCAAATTATGTACACTCCTTTCTTTAAAATTGTTCTAGAATTCGGCATTATAAATGTATTTAGAAACAGGGGATAGCTTGTACATTACTTGAATATGTTCTGGTATGAACGAGCCGACGACGACCTTTTGATGGTTCATGATACTCCTGGTCTGCACATCAGTGTTCATCAAAGCCCAGTTTATCATGTCGTTGTATGGCATGAGTTTCGGTCGTGTAGCTATTTTATGGAGCTCGACCTTTGCTATATCTCTGAGTTTATTTTCAATCTTTTCATTTCCGAAATCGTCAGGGCAATTCCTAACCTCATGCTCCAAGATTTCAAAAATATGCATCCAGGATCGGACCAAATCTATAGCATGTGGTGTAGTATCAGATATAACATCTGAATTCGGTCTTGATCTTTCACCGGCGTCATCATTCTTTTTTTGCGATTTTCTGGGTGCCATGATACCTATGATAAGAAGCGACTCATTATTACAGAGAAGAAGGCGTAAGATTTCTCAGATACAACTTACTGATTTACTGAAAGTGAGAAAGAAATTTGAATTAGAAATCTTTATTCTCCTTTAGCCGATCTTACTGTGATTTCTACAGTTCATAAATTCATTTGCCTTAATGAGGAGAGTATGTCTAGAGATACACATCTTACAGTATAAGATATTTCATTAATTTATAATAAGTGTTGCCACATATTGGCGATTCAATACTAGGATTTCGAAAGGAATGTCTTCGAAAACTCCCGAATAGCGAAACGAGAAAAGTCATTTAATATCAATAACTATGTTTTAATGTTAAGTTAATTATACTTAAGCACTTAATACTTTCAAGATTTCGGGCTTCAGAGTTTTTTGAGTGCGAAAGAGTGATAACTCTTTGATTTTCTAAAATGCGACTGATTAATGATTTGTTAAGTGTGTTTAAAATTTAAGTAATCACGATTAAAAATGGATTTCGTAAAAAAGCGCATCGAGACTTTGAACTGTTGTTTAAGTTGAGATGGCCGAAAAAGAAAATATGAAAAACTTATAAAGTCCTTAAATGTTTTTAATTATTCCTTTTAATTCGGTTTAATTTATTTTAAACAATCACTTTTCAAGACTGCGGTATCGGGACTTTTGGAGTTGTTATTTAAAAATCATACTTCGTGAATAGCCAAACCCCGAAACCCGGAACTCTTGAAAGACTTTTTAGAACTAAGGGTGGCTCCATAACCAAAGAAAAATTGAGTTTAAGGTTAAAAGAAGCAATAATAAACTTTGTTTCAACATAGGCTCCATATAGGGATCTCGTCTCCTTGCGGGACGAGAAGAACATGTAGACCAAGTGCCTTCATTGGGTAAATGGAGTCATTAATGCAGCTCTAAGAAACACATTTTGGAGAAAACTCAAAACAGGACTTTAAGACTTCAACCTTAACTTTGAAAACTCTTCAAAACTAAAATATCCGGTGATCTTGAGTTAGGCTCACAATAGATTTCCTTCTCTAAAACTGACCTCAGATTTGTGTAAGATAATCGAAACAAAATTAACCATTCTAGCAAGTTTTATCTGATTATGTTCGCATCAATGTAAAGTAATTCCAATGTTTCAAATTAGGGGATCCCATAAGCTTATAATGTAGATCCATCCGAAAGAGGAACAGTTACCACAATATCTTGTAATTCATGTATAACGGCCTATCAGATATGTAGACATTACTTCACTACCAGTGAGCCTGTTCAGTACCCCAATGAAGTTATCAGATTTCCCACATTGAATTTCCTTTCACCACTTCCATTGTTTTCTAGCATTTAAATGTTGAGATGAGGGAAATCATATAGTGAATTTCCTTTCTTCATCTCTTTTGGACTAGATTACGGCAATCAATAATGAATTTCCTTTCACCATCTGTCTATATCTTTTATTTTTTTTTAATATTAAGTGGGGGCAATCAATCAGTATGTAATATACTCGGGAAAATATCTGCTTAAAATTTAACAATAGAGGCTTTTCAAATCACTCTAATTGCTCTGGAATAATCCTCTTCTGGCCTTCAAACATCTTTGGCTTCAGGGAAATTCTTAAGGGAATTCTTATTGATATTTTTCAGGGATTTTCCTTGAGCGAAACCAATCAATTTATTCCTGTTACAATGACTAAGGAAGTTAGGATTAACCTTGAAATACTTCCGGTTCAACTAAAGTTAGAGGAACTATAAACTTTTACATATTCTCATTTTGAAGGTTAGTTTATGAGTTTCCAAAATTAAGGTGAGACCCTTTCTTCTCTTAAGAAGCTTATGGGAATATCATCAAGGAAACATATGAAGAGGTGACTTAATCATGGAGAGGGGAAAATTTAGGGGTTTTAGATATTCTATTGAAGACACAACTTCTCTTAACAAGTTATTCAACTCTTGAAACCTTTCCCTAAAATGTTTTATTGCTTATTTTTCATATATATATATATATATATATATATATATATATATATATATATATATTAATAGTGAACATGAGATTACTATCTTACTCGTTTACGTCTCCTGGAATATTTTAACTTGAGTTTCTAAGACAAAAATTCATACCTCGGTAGTTTTTATACTTATAGCCAAATAGACTGTCATTCTGTTACCTTTTTCAGGAGAAATTCAATGTGAGTATCCATGCACGTCACCTTTTTTATGTTTCTAGTCCTTTGGCTTGTCAGTAGGTCACCTGAAATAAGATAATCATGATAGCTATCAGGTACTCTAGTAGATTGGAAACCTTCTTATTTCAGTTTTTTACCTATTTTGTATATATTATTTTTTTATTTTTTTTGTTCTAAAAAAGACCTTTTATATTTACAATAAAAATAAAGACCTACCGAAAGAAAGGTAACTATGAACAAAATATGAAAATAAACCGGTATGTACAATGAGACTTCAGGAACATATTACTGCATGAAGAGCTTAATGTACCACCCATTAACAGGGGCGTTAAGAATATTTCCATCGAGATTTTCTAATAAAAAAACATTTTTTCCCTCAAAGGCTGAAATCTTGTACAAGCTGCACCAGATATGATCAAACTTGCCATGTTTACCGACATATTTTTTTCTGGCTTCCCATTTTAGGACCAAATCACCAGGGAGGAATTCTCTATCTTTAGCTTTTTGGTCAAATAAATCTTTCATATTATCTTGATATCTTTGTAATTTTTCATCTACTTCATCCCTATTTTGTTAAACTTCAATCAACTGGTTTATCCTCCTGGGAATGTCATTTGGTTCTTCATTTGAGTCTTTCTAGAGTTTCATTACTGGCAGTGCTATATTTATTGGTAAAATGATGTCAGTACCATATATAATCTGAAATGGAGACATCCCGATTGACCTTTTGGTAGCTATCCTGTTAGCCCATAAAGCATATTTTAAATGCACATGCCATGCTTTCTTATTTTCAATCAAAACCTTCTTAATTATAGTAATCAGACTTTTGTTAGATGACTCAGCTAGACCATTACTCTGTGGATAGTAAGTCATGGAGTGTCCTAGAAAAATATTGTATTTTGGAAAAATCTTATCATGGCCATGGACCTAAATGCTTGGGCATTATCATTAACTATTTTTCGAGGACAGCCAAATCTGGATAAAATATTTTCCTCCAAAAAATTGATCACTACTAAGACAGTTGTGTTTCTCGTAGGAATAGCTTCCACCCATTTAGTGAAATGGTCTGTAGCAGTTAGAATCCATTTGTGTTGAGAACTGGAGTGTGGATGGATTTCTCCCATAAAATCAAGACCCCATTGCTAAAATGGAGCTTCAGTTTTAACTGGAACTAAAGGTAAAGTTGGGACTTTTTTCTTGCATGTACGCAACTGAAGAGGATTACAAGGTCGGACTTTAGTGTTTACATCCATAAATAACTTTGTCCAGTAATACCCATATTTTAGGATCTTATAAGATGTTTCTCTCCAAGCATGATGTCCTCCACACACTCCTTTGTGGAATTCATATATAACCCTTTCAGTTTTGAATTCTACTAAGCAACTTAGCAAAACACCAAGGGGGTCCTTCCAATATAACTTACCATCTATAATACAATATTTTACAACATGCAATTTCAATGTCCTAGCCTTATATGGGATTCATTTGCTAGGGCACTAAAGGGTTAGTAAATAAGAACAATATCATGGTACCAAACTGATGAAGAGAATTTAGGTAGAATTTTGGTTGTGAGCACAGCAACATCGAGTTCATATGTCTCGAAAATTCCTTCATTTTCTTGCAGATGGTTTATTCTGAGTGCTTTCGAATTTGATTCAACCATCAATTTAGCCAAACCCTGACCTTTAATAAGCTTAGTTGGTTTAACTTATAGGTCTAATTCCTGGATTTTGGCTAACCATCTACCTCTCCTTCCGTCACTGTCAGGTTGAACCAGTATATCCTTTACAGAACTTATAGGCACATAAACAATGATCTTTGAGTGAAGTACGTAAGTTCTGAAGGCCTTGAGAGCTTTGACCATTTCATAAGCTTGTTTTTCCAATATGTCATATTTCAACTCAACGTCTCTGAGAATTTTACTAAAAAATGAAATAGGCTTCTCAAAACCCTCATCATTTTTATGTAACAATACAGCAGTACTAGTGTGTTCAGAGGCAAAAGAAAAAAATAGAAATTCCTTTGTATAATTTGGGCTTGCCAGAACTGGTGCTTCACTTATCACTCTCTTGATACATTGAAACAACGCTCTGGCTTCAGTTGTCCACTTCACCTCTCTTCCCTTCTTAAGCATATATGTAATCAATTTTATGATTTCAGCAAAGTTAGAGATGAATCTTCTCAAGAAAATTATTTTTCCTAAAAAAGACTAAAATTCTTTTACATTTCTAGGAATATTTATAGTATATATTGCTTCGATCCTTTTCGGGTAGATTTTGATTCCATCCCTAGACACTGTATGACCCAAGAGTTTACGTTATTTCATTGCGAAATGAGATTTCTTGGGATTTAGTGACAAACTAAATTTGTGACATTTCTCAAAAGTTTGCTTGAGGTGTACTAGATGTTCTGCATCAGATTTAGAAAAAACAGTCAGATCATCAAGGTAAATAATAACAAACTTATCTCTTTCACCCACGAAAGCGATGTCCATAGCTCGTTGGAAAGTTTCCCCTGCATTCATTAAACCAAAAGGCATTTTGTCGTACATAAAAGTACCCCAACGGGTGGTGAATGCAGTCTTTTCTTTGTCATCTTGATGTACTTCAATTTGATTGTAGCCTGAAAAACCATAAATCATAGACATTTTGTTGGCTCCAACTACTTTCTATAAAACATGATCCATCTGGGGTAATGGATAATTGTCCTTAAGTGATGGTCAATTTAAATTTCTAAAGTCAAAACACAGTCTGATTTCACTATTTTTATTTCTTACTGGGACTAAATTTGCTACCCACTCAGAGTATCTTAGTGGAACAATGATCTTGGCATCCAAGAGTTTCTTCACTTCTTTCTCTATTACTGGCAGCAGTATGGGGTTTATCTGCCTGAGATTATGCCTAAAAGGTTTGACACCTTGTTTCAGAGGGATTTTATGTTCCATAATGGAATTATCGTAAGTCCTTAATTCATCATAGGACCAAGAGAAAAAATCTTTATATTGTCTAAGCAACTCGGCATACTTTATTTTTATCTCAGAGGGAAGGTATTTGGATAACTTTACCAACCTCAGATTTTCTTTGGTACCTATGTCGCAATATTCAACTTCCTCTGGTTTAGGATGTAGAGTGGACTTCAAAGGGATGTCATCATGATTAAATAACCTCTCTAAAGGGATCAAGCCTTTGGGAATCTGATTATTTTTTAATACAAGCATGCGATGATTTGCAAACTTGTCTTGAAACTCTTGGGGATCTTCCCCTTCCTACATGATCCAATTGGGGTCATTCTGATTTTCCTAGTCGACATGTGTTTCAACAAACTCATCTACCATTTCTAAAACAATTTTGAGTTGTTCATCATCCTCAAAAACCTGCCAATGTTGTATGTTATTTGGTATCGAGGGCCTATGTCTCATCTCTATATGATATTTAAGTTTGAAAACCGTTGGAGGTGCAAAGGTCGAGGCTTCTTTAGCCAACGAATCTGCTCGTTGATTTTCATTCCTAGGGATGTAATGAACATTAACTGATGAAAAGAAATTCTCAATCAGATCCCAAGCATATTTCCTATAATCTCTCAACCTCGGGTTCTTAGCCTAGTATTGATGATTGATTTATTTTATGATCAGTTCAGCATCACCGTAGACTTCTAATTTTTTGATCTTTAATTTTCCGGCAGCTTCTAATCCTAGGACTAGAACCTCATATTCACAAAAATTGTTAGTATAAGCAATGTCCCATTATAGTCTATAAGAAGAAGGTATAATGAATTTGTCATCGGCTGCCACGAAAAGAACTCTACCTCCTGCTTTTTCACAAGATGAAGCGCCATCAAAAAACATTTTCCAAACTCCTGAACTATATACATATTTATTTATTTTTTCTTCTTTTTCTTTTTTCTTTTCTGTACAACTTTCTTATATACATACATCAATATCATCATCAATAGATAGAATACAATTCCCTAGATCTTGATCAGCAATATAAACAGGGTAGTTATTTGGGTTAAGTGGGTCACTTACCGTAAACACCAACCTGGTTTCTCTCTACAAGCGCGTGAACTCTCCTCCAAAAATCAGGATCATGGCATACGTCATGTCGAGTTGGAGGGATCCTACAAGTTTGGCGCCCCAAGATCTAGATAACAACATGCCATAATTTGGGGGTATATCAGCAACAACCAGATCCATTAGAACGTTTTTCACAGGTATCTTTGCAAGATTAACTACTAAATATTTTATCATACCTATACATTTGACTTTTCTCGAATCAAACAAATACAGATCTCCATAAGGTCGAGTGATTTCGAGACAAAGTCTATCCATAATGGCTTTAGGAATTGCATTATGAGAGGCTCTAGAATCCAACATGAGATTATGGAGCAGGTGATTGTGCACAGTTAGTGTGATATATAAAGGAGAAACGATATCTCTAGCACCATCGAAATGTGGACCAAAAATTATATTAGGCTTGTCATCTTCTAGATTGATCATGTCAGCGTGACTTTCAGTATCTGAAAAATTAATTATTTTGGCAATTCACTTTCTATATATTAGATTTTTTGCCAATTTGACAAGAGGTATAGGGATTTTGATTTTATTGATTTCATTTTCTAGACTGAAATTTCACGTTGTTCTATCAAACTCTGTGGTTTGGGATTCTATCCCTTTCTTTTCAGTTTTATTTTTTTGTGAGGTTTTTGTTTCAACCACAAGATCCTTTGTTTGACTTGTGTTGATGATTGATGTTTCTATTAGCTTTGCCTTAGTAGGTTGTGTGCCAGCCGTTTTGGTTTTAACAGTCTTATTTTCAGCAGCTTTTGGAACTGCCTCATCTGTTTCCCCCCTTGGAAAGATTTTATTCGCTAGGGTGGTTGTGATGTTCCTGTCTCTAGGCCTTAGATTGTACTTATGGTGGAGTTTGGCCATTATGTCATCAACGATTCCTTGATAGGATGAATCTTCTTTAATCTCGTTGTTCTTGTTATTTTCAGATCTGTACTCTATTTTTAAGGATTTTTTATAATCTTGTCTTGCTAAATAAGGTTGTTGACAGTCATCACCAAGATTATTTATGTCTTCTTCTAAATCCTCAAACTCTTGCATGTCTTCTCCTCCTATAAAATTTTCATTTTTGAAGGGAGCTTGAATCTTTTGATCCTCACTTTTAATCTGTCTTTGTTTTGTTTGAGGGTTAGGATTCCTTCTGAAATCCTTTCTAGGTAGATGATCATTCTCTGATTGATCCAAATCCATTATTGATATCTTATTCAAAAATTCTTTAATTATCCTCACCATGTCATACATCTTGTCTTCAAAAGACCTACCTGATCCACAGGGTCCCGCTTGGTCTCTATATCGTCAAGTTTCCCTATTTCCTATTTCAAACTTTGTTTTTAGGTTACTTGATGCCATCATATTTGACTTGATTTCTAAGGCATCATCATGCATCTTGGTGAGGTATATTGATCCTCTTTCCCTCAATAACAGAGTGAAAACAAGATCGAAAGCTCCAACAAAAGTTACATTCGCTGCAGGTTGGGAAGGTTTAACCTCAGCTGGAATTTTATTATACAGTTTATTAAATCTTTAGTTAAACTCATGAACCGATTCAGAATTTTTATTTCTCAAAGCCCCAAACTCGGTTAGATAGTAGAGATGGTCTTTCCTTTCTTCCCATTGTCTGATAAAATCACTTTCCAACTCACCGTATGACCCTATCGATCCTGCTTCTAGACCTCGGAACCAATTTATCACCTGTCCTTCAAAGGCTTGAACTAAGAGTCTCGAATAAACATCCTCATGTTCAACAGAAATTGATATTTTTGACATCTGTCAAATCTCTCTCCCCTGTGAATTTCAACAGATTTTTCATATAATTTTTAGGTAGGTGATGGAGGGGAACTGGGAGTACTAGAGGGGCGTATCTAGTGGCTACCTTAGCAAAAATCCTAGGAGGGGGAGGTGGTCCATGACCGCCTCCTTCTCCTCCTACACCTTCGGTACCACCTGCTCCAGCTGCATCCATTGAAAATTTAGGAGATGAAACTTGGAGATTATAAAGAGGAATTTTAAAGGGGTGTAGTAACCCTTCGATTGGGGTTGAATAGGGTGAGATGGTTTCAGGAAACTGGTGATCAAGGGAGATGAAACTTTTAAAATAAGGGCTTGGAAATCGTGGACTAGTTTCTTCGGAATCACAGGGTGAATACACAGGAGAATCGACAGGAGTCGAGTGAAGGTATACAATATATTCGTCAGAGCTCTGAGAGATGGGAATTTGAACTTCAGTAAGTGAAGAAAGGTCAATCGAGGCGGGGAGTGAGATAGATCTTTTACTTTTATAGGTGAAAGGAACAGTTGAGAAAGTCTCAATTTTAAATTCGGATAAGAACAATCCAGGATCTAGGGTTTCAATTTGATTGGTGGATAGTTCTCGGCAAGGGAGTCGGGTATTTTACCTTTCAAGTAGATGCTTAGCATTCGACTATGTAAATTTAGGTTGATAAATCTTATTTGTTGATGAAGCAGTCTATTTAAGGTATCTTCTTGATTTCAAAAAAAATTCTAGATCGGATATAGGCGAAGTCTGTTTGTCATCTGGATTCTTCCTGGTATTCTTTCGGTTAAAATCTAGTTTATTAATCGTGGAGTCGCCAAGTGAAAGATGAAAATAGCCTTATAAGTTTTTTCAATCTTTGTTCACTACCAAAGAAAGAAAATATCAATGTCGTTCTTCCCAGGGAAAATAGTTTCATTTCTTCATCCCCGGAAACGACGCCAAAACAATGGCGTTCCAAAGTTTACACTTAAGGCTTTTAAAGTATAAAGTCTAGGCATCTGAAAAAAAGGTAGAGATATTTATGGTATAAAATGTGTCAGTTACTAAGAGAAAATATATGGTTGGTTTCTTAACTATCTCTGTCTAGATTCCCAGTGTTCCCGGATTCTTATATCTCATTCAATTGTTTCCCATGAATGTTCTAATTCAACCCGGGTGTTTGTTGTTTGTAAGATAGTGTTAAATAAGTTTAAAGCAATGATAATCTGATCTGAAAGGTTGGGTTCTATATTGGGCTATATTGTAATAGGTACAGTCATGAGGGATAAGGGTTAAAAAAAATCTATTACTTTTCTTTCAAGGTTTGCTATTTCTGTTTCAGATTATAAGAGAAAAGTTCCCAAACTTAAATTAATAATAGAACAATTTCAGAGGTCATTTCCCATTCCTGAGTCAAATTCGAAAATCATGAAAGTGATGGGAGAAAAACATAAAGCTATTTAAACAAAGTGAGGAATCAATCATAGAGGAATCTTACTTTGCAATAGGAGAAGAAGAAAGACAAGAGAACTCTAATGAAGCAAAAAAAAATATAGTAATTTAAATAATCTACAGGACTTTAGCCTGCTAATAGAAAGAATAGAGGAAAAACTGCAAACGATTAGATAACCAAATAACTCTTAACCATATTAGATGTTGTACTAAATTGTAGTTAAAAATTGATCAAAGATATATAAGGGAGAGATGTTGAAAATGAAAGTAAAGAGGAACACATAACTCAGGGTCGACAGAATATGGAATCTTTGTTTTGTATTCTCATTAATCACTATAAATGAAGAAAACGTCTCTAGTACAATTGGCCACAAAAAAACCTTTTCTCGGTCTTATGAAATTATATTTATACAAAGTCACCAATTCTTGATGGTTGGTGATTTCCTAACACCTAGGGGCTAACTGTTACAAAAATGAAAACTTGAACCGTTTGCATGGTTATCTTTTATTTCTCTATCATCTTGATACCATGAGCCTACAATATGATACTTCATTGCTTCTTTGAAATATCTCCTTCGTTTGGTTTGAGACATTCAATACATTTTTCTAGAAAATGCACTAAAAATCTAGGAGGCTTTGGTATATCCTTTTCCTCGAACAGATAAAGTTTCCTCTAAATTTTCGGAAATCGGTCTTCAATCCCTTTGTCAGCAAACTTAACTAATTGCAATCTTAAATTTGGCTTCACTAACCACCTGTCTATTTGGGTAACATCAATCGCATTTAATTGGAAAATTTCAATCTGAATTTCATTCAAGTTCTCTTTGAGTTTCAGTTGATGTCTTACAATATTGATCTATCCTAGTAGCCCAGGACAATTGTCTTTTCCAATGCCTAATGATCCTTTGTCTAGAAAATCAAAGGTCTCTTCGCAATCATCCTTGACCTCCTTGGCCATTTTCTTGCTTTTGGCTATGTTGGCATCCCATACTTTAAGCATGATATCACCTCTGATCTACTCTGTGACAGACAACCTTGGAGTTTTTGATACCTCTTGTTTTGCCAAAAGTACAAATTCCTTTTTAAAATTAGCCCGGGTTGCTTTAGCCTCTTTTTATTTGAAAACAATGTTATCAAAATATTGAATTACTTCTCGGAAATAGTTCTAAATAACCTCTACTTAAGAAATCAATCTTTGTTTCTATGCTTCTATCTTCATATGCACCTTCAGTGCCTAGGATTGAAAAACTTTTAAATCTATCACCTGATTTTGAACCGAATTCAACCTATCCTGCAACTGCCTCGCTAATTCTTCCTACTGGATGACCTGCCCTTGACTGGCTTGCATCTTCTTATACACATAATCTAAACTAGACTTGATTAGTTGAATCTCTTTTTCATCAGCAGCTCTGGCTTGTTCCAGTCCGTTATTTATTTCATCTCTGATATTTTTCTCAGTGTTCCATATTTGGCTTCGCAACTGGGATATCATTTGATTCTTTTGCTTAATCCTTTCTTTCAAGTTATCAAATGAAAACAAATTGGTCGTTGCAAAATCTCCTAAAGAGCCTTCTACCTCTGTAGAAAAATACTCTTCTTCTATATTTTCTCCATCCACAAGTACTCTATTTTTTTTTACCATTGCACCCTCTGTCAGGTGCATCTCTTTCTTTACCACGACCTTTCTTTTCTTATCGAAAAAGTAATCCGTGATAGGTATTTCTTCAATGGGGATTGGGGTAAGGTCACTTACATACATAACTTCAAGATGGGGAGTCCCAAAGGTTGACTGTAAAAGAGTCAATGTTGCAGTAGGGATTCCTAACTCTTTGAGTTGTGTTCCTTCTGTTGTTTTGGGAATATTGGTAAGAATAGTTGATGATGAAGGAGGAATCATTTGATCTGATTTTAAAGGAGTCTCGGATTTGGAATTTGTTTCAGACCATGGATGCTCTGTCTGCGAATTTTATGATCTTTGTGGATACTTTTCAAGATTCTTTGGGCTCTCCTCTGTAGTCCCTTTATCTTGAGATTTTGATTCGAAACATGGACTCGATATCTCTTCTTGTTCTAAAGGAGAGGTTATTGATTCCCCTTGGAGTATTTTTGGCAACCCACTTTGTATGTGCTTCTGTAAAGAAATAGATTTGGTCTGCAGGTCAGGGGGTAACGCATAGACTCTCTCTAATATCTCCTCATATTATCTAGCTCCTTTGAATATGTCATCACAGTGGGAGTCTTCATGCTTGAAAATTTTCATGTTGCAATGAGCTAGATGATTTCCCACAATTTGGTATGGGTCGTTCTTTCTGAGTTCAAGATCTACCAGCTTAATGACTTCTAATGCTGAGGCTTCCACTTTAGAATGGCCAAGATTAAGCAATGAAAAATTCCCAATCTGTACAGGAAAAACTAGCCAGAATTTATTCTCAATTGTTTTTAACTTTGTACCAATACCTCCTGTTATTATTTGGTATGACACTTCTCTGCACACCAGTCTGTCAGGGGTAAATTTAGGCAAAGCATGGGGGGGAATTGAGAAACCGAAGAATCTAACATAAGAGAAATTTTCTTTGATAAACCAATCAACAATTGTTTTGAGGTTTCCCATGATTTGCTCTGAAATCTGAGGGGGTGGGTATCCATACAATATTTGATGCATAGGTATCACTACATAGTGATAGATATCGTAAAATAAATCTTTATATTTATCTTCCAATAATTGAGAATCATAGATATGGATGGGTTCTACACAGGTTGAATTCCAGTTCCAATTCATCAAAGGGAAAGGGGTCATATAACAGATAGCGTCCATAATATATGCAGACATATAAAAATACGCAGGCTTTCCCTTTGAATTTGACTTTGGTACTCTGCAATCTCCTTGGTTAGGTTATCTGATAAAATATTATCCCAGTTGAAAGTGTAACCCTCGGCTACCTCGTGTATGATTGGCACCCTTTCCGCAGGGAAATGGGTAGGGATTTTCCTCCCAAATAGTCTACATAACATCATTGTTATATAAACTCTATATTCCTTTAATGATCTTGTGGAATAAATGCCATGGGTATCACCTCTAAATTTTGTTGTGATTCCCCACCATTCTTTGATTATATCTGGATATGTTTGGTCAAATTCTATACACTTATTTCTTTGAAATTCTTATATGAATTCAGCATTATAAATGTATTTAGAAACGGGGGATAGCTTGTACATTACTTGAATATGTTTTGGTATGAATGAGCCAACGACGACCTTTTGATGCTTCACGATACTCCTGGTCTGCACATCGGTGTTCATCAGAGCCCATTTTATCATGTCATTGTATGGCATGAGTTTCGATTGTGTAGCTATTTTATGGAGCTCGGCCTCTGCTATATCTCTGAGTTTATTTTCAGTCTTTTCATTTTCGAAATCGTCGAGGCAATTCGTAACTTCATGCTCCAAGATTCCAAAAATATGCATCCAGGACCGGACCAAATCTACAACATGTGGTGTAGGATCATATATAACATCCGAATTCGAACCTGAGCTTTCACCAGCATCATCATTATTTTTCTGTGTTTTCCTGGGTGCCATGATACCTGTGATAAGAAGCAAGTAGTTGTTATGGAGAATAAGGCATAAGATTTCTCAGATACAACTCACTGATTTACTGAAAGTGAGAAACAAATTTGAATTCGAAATCTTTATTCACCTTTAGCCTGTCTTAATTAGACTGTGCTTTCTACGGTTCATAAATTCATTTGCCTTAATGAGGAGGGTATGTCTAGAGATATGCATCTTACACTATATGATATTTCTTTAATTTATATTAATTGTTGCTAAATATCGGCGATTAAAAACTAGTATTTTGAAAGGAATGTCTTTGAAAACATCTAAATAGCAAAACGTGAAAAGTCATTTAATATCATTAACCCTGTTTTAATGTTAAGTTAATTATTCTTAAGCGCTTAATACTTTTTGGATTTCGGGATTCAATGTTTTTTGAGTGAGAAAGAGTGATAAATCTTTGATTTTCCGAAATGTGATTGATTAACATTTTTGTTAAGTGTGTTTAAAATTTAATTAATCACGATTAAAAAGGGATTTCGTAAAAAAAAGCATCAGAACTTTGAACTGTTGTTTAATTTGAGATGGTTGAAAAAGAAAATACGAAAAACTTAGAAAGCCGTTAAACGTTTTTAATTAGTCCTTTTAATTCAGTTTAATTTATTTTAAACAATCACTTTTCGAGACTTTAGTATCGGGACTTTGGAGTTGTTATTTAAAAATCATACTTCGTGAATAGCCGAACCTCGAAACCTGAAACTCTTGAAACACTTTTTAGAACTAAGGGTTCCTCCATAAACAAAGAAAAATTGAGTTTAAGGTTAAAAGAAGCAATAATAAACTTTTTTTCAACAAGTCCAGTGGAAAGATACAACTTTAGCAGATGCCACCTAGGAGCCAACTACCATTCTGCAACAATTTTCTCATATTAAGCCTGGAGGACAAGGCTGATTTTAAGTGGGAAGGTGTTGAGTCTCCATTTTGACACTTCTAATGCCCTATATTACCTTCTATCTAAGCCTATTTTACCTATTCCAGGTGTATCTAATTGACTATTTCCTCCATGATACACTTGATGACCTTGTTCACGTGCATAAGAGGTAACTTATGATTAAAGCATGATTTGTTTAGTTTTATTGAGGTAATTCAATTAAATACTTGATTATGTATGATCCTAATCACTTTGAATCTTAAGTAGCATGAATAGGTACCCAGTCTATTCCGGTACCAAGGCTCCACCTATTCTGGTACCAACCTGTGTTAATTCGGTACTAGAAATAATTCAAAATTTTGGAAATCTTCCAGAGGAAAATCAGACACATGGGTTTTGTCCATAACAATGTTTTCATGAGGACATGAGGGTCCGAATTCACCCAGATCACACGTGTGGACCTCCATCTCAGGGGGAATGATTCTCCCAAAATTATAAAAAAAACTCAAACTGCCAACTTGTGCCTCGATTTTCGTGCATATGATATCATATCTAGAAATTAAAAAACATGGGTTTTGCCCAGAATATAACCAATTGAGTAACTCATGGACCATTTTGAAAAATTAGAATTGGATTTGGAGATATGGGTGGGGGACTAACTCGAATCTACCCAAATTGTTAAAAAACACAGATTTTTGGGATTTATCCTAAAATTGTAAAAATTGTTTTCTTAGTTTGGGGATTTAGTTTCATACATTCCTCCATGGATTTTATGTATAAATAAGACTTAATAGGTTTGAGTAGAGAAGGAATTATCATGATGTAAGAATGGTTCTTAAAGGAGAATTGTTATGATGTAGAATGGATTCATGAGAAGACTCTTTTTGTAAACCTACTTGTTGGAGATTAATGTAAGATTGAATTCAATGATTTTGTCTCTCTTAGAAGTTAACATCTGGTGATCTAAAAGCTTCCATGTTGGCATTGGCAAGGGCCACCGATCCATCTTGGTAATCTTATTGTAAATTGTTAGTGTAGATTTTCATTTCATGTATTTGTTATTTTGATTTTATGATATTTTGTTTGATTTCACTATTCAAATTTGTTGCAAAGTGTGGTAATGCAGGAACAATTGGATCTCCATATTTCACCATACATGATCTTTAATGGAGAATCTCACTTGTTAGTTTAGTTACTCCAGGAGATAGATCTTAGGTTCATCTTTTCATTTCATGGGCCTCTAATGAACAGATTTGTCACCTAAGAAAGAACATTCCGATTCATTATTTGCTTGAGAAGTTTTGTTATCAGTTTTCTCTCATAAGTTTGGAGCGGTATTGTTGAAATCTGCCCAGATTTGTTTGCTAGTTGTTGTTCAGAGTAGAAGCTACAGATAACTAATTCAAAGTCCATATTTCCACTTCATGAGTTTGTAAATGGACAAGGCATTATCTGAGCAAAATATTTTGAGTGCATGATTGCAAGTTTTGCTTTCTAATTTATGAATTGTGTGAAGAGTGTTATCTTTGAAGTGTGAAAACAGAGTATTGGTTTTTTATATGGTTTTCTTGATTGAATTATACTCATCAGACATAGGAACCTATCTGTTATCGGCATATATAGTGCATCAACTCTTTTGATTACGAATCCTAGTTGATAATTTATATTTGGTAATATATTATGCAAATAATTGCACCAACATTTTGGCGTCGTTGTCGGGGAGTTGTAAACAGTAATAGGTAGTATTAGAATCAGATTTCTTTAATGGTTTTGTATTGGTTTTATGAATGACCTATCAAGTTTGGTGTGTTTTTCTTTTCCAAATAATTTTAAAATTTAGATCTTTAATGATAAATCATGTTTGGGGTGCTGTAAGAACCCGCAGAGTACTAATCTATGTTGCGAAACAGGTATCACCAACCAGCTAGAGTAATTCAAGAATGATCAAGAGCTTGAAGAATGTTCCTCGAAGAACTTTCTCGCATTCTGGTAGCAGCTAGGATATCCACCTCTCAGGAAGAGCATATCTTCACAGAAGTCAAGAATCTAGTTGTCTCTCCACAGGAAGATTTGGAAGTCTCGTCGGATTCCTCTTGTCAATTTGTTAAGGAGAATAAAGAATCATGGATAGAATTCAATGGAGAGAAACTAGTGGAACATGATATTAAGGATTTCTTATCATGCCTCTCAACAGATCATGTATGTACTCCAAAGAACAATCATCTTGAAGAGGATAATCTGCATTGCATGGTAGAGGAGGACATTCGGTGTGACCTAAACAAAGAAGAGAAACAAGAATATAGTGATCCTATTGAAATTTGGTTTCAATTAGTTATTAGGTCACACCACTCTTTTATTTGTTTCTTGATATCATCATCAAAGTAGGTGGTCCTTCATAATCCGGTATGCATTAAAATTTATCTTTTAAACCTGAGTATGGAGATATTTCTAACCCTGTTACGCACATGGCTTCACTGGAAATATTCCTATACTTGAAGGACATTTTATTTTGTTCAATTAGAGTAGGATAGGTAAATAAATAAATAAATGTTGCACATAAGTACAATGAAACCTATCTTTTCATACTTTTCATAAATGAGAATGTCAAAAGCTAATAAAGAAATTCGTTTAAGATCTTTTGTTCCTATAGTAGATTTCTTTTTAAAAGTTATGATGATTTTGTTTGGAATCTTATGAGAAGGGAATCTCTTCATCCTCTGAATGCACACATAATACTGGAAGGGTTTCAAAAGCGGAAAATACATCCTTGTCAACGGAAGATAACACTTAAGGGAGTGATTCATGACCTATTTCTTCAAAATTCTTCTTTTTCCTTAAAGTTGTTAAAAATGATGCATTCATTCTTTATATTTACCTATCTATTTTAAGACCGCTATTTCACAAGGATGATCGATTAAGTGATCTTTTAATAGCAGTTGAAACTGAATGTTAAGTCCAAACTATTTTATTCGTAGCTAATAATTCAACTTTTGACATTTTCCCTAAATTTTATGTTTTTAAGCATGAATAAAAATCTAGTTTTAATTAGTTTTATTGGTTTGTTTTTAGCAGGTGTTCAAAACTCTCTAAGAAGCCACTTTTTTAGCATCTCATATTGTTTGCATGAGGCCATGCAAAACCTTAGGCATGGGGGAGTGGTTGTTGAAACCTTCATATTATTTTGCAACTTATGTCGGTGAGACCAAATCAACATGTTCAGTGATGGGATTTGATAGTCATTTCTAGAATTCCGGTACCATTCTATTCCGATACTAATGGTCATTTATGTTCTCATCTGGTACCAAAGGAGAAATTCTATGTTCATACGGTACTAAACAACATTCCTGTGCTCATCTGATACTGTGCTCATCTGGTACTGATGGTCGTCTGTGTGCTCATCTGGTACCAAAGGAGGAGGTATGCACTATTCTGGTACTGAACCACAACTCTGCGCTATTCCGGTACTGAAGCACAACCCTGCGTTCATCCGGTACTGGTAATGAGGTGTTGGTAGCTCTTATCATATATTCAAGTTTTACTGCTCGATTTAAGTACTACAACATATAAATTCAACATTTTCCGTTTTACTAAAGGAATTAGACTAATTATGCAGTAAACATATGGTTACTCTCAATTATTGCACGCTCCCTACCATGAAATTTTGCAATCCCTCCTATACATCTCCTCGTATATTATCATTGAATTCCTTGGTGAAGTGGTTGTTGTCATGAATGAGCAAAAATTATCCATCGTGTCACTCTATTCCAATATTATCTGTTCCGGTACTGCAGAAACCTACTCCATTACTTATCTGGTACTGATGCCAAAGTGATATGATCTTTTTCATGCGCTTAACATTGATTTCACTTCAGGTAATTAGAGGTATGGGCTAATATCTTCATGTTCTTTATATCAAGGATCATTTTAAGTCTTGTGTTGAATTGTTTTTACTCTCATGTACATCTTCCTCCTACATTTCTACACTCAACCCTAAATGAATCATCCTTTCTCTCCTTTAAGAAGATATTTTCACATTTAGTTGTATATGATAATGGGTGCACTTGTCCTATTACCTCATTATTTTGAAGAATTGATTGCTCATTGAAATATCCATTGAAAAGTGGTGACACCATTATGTATAGTACTAACCTAGTTGATTCAACAAGTTCTTATCCAAGTTTATCTTTACAAGTTTCTCTTGAGAGGTATTGATGAAAACCTCATGTGGTGGACCGCCCTTACAAAACCGCAATGAACTTTCATGAGAACCCTAATAGGATTAACTAGAGGGACCTCTTAGTCATTATCCAAGATGTTACATTATACATTGAATAGTTGATGATTTAATTTGAATGTGGATGATGTCACCCTTGGTATAATTGCAAACAATGAATTATGTGCCTAATAAATCTAAAACACGCTCGTAACACCTGCCTTCCTTATACTCTAAAAACTGTCAATGAACATTATACATTATTCTAAATCTTTTGTGTAATATAATAAAAAGGAAGTATCAAGAAGTACAAGTAAACCCATCGGGGTACTGAACAGGCCTGCTGGCAGTGGGGCCATGCTTGTATGGTACTAAGGTAAACCCGTCGGGGTACTGAAAAGGGCTGCTGGCAGTGGGGCCATGCTTGTATGGTACTAAGGTAAACCCGTCGGGGTAATGAATAGGCCTGCTAGCAGCGGGGCTATGCCGGGTAAAGGGACTTGAAAAACATAAAGTGGTACACTTAAAACTAAACATAAACCCTTGGGTATCATTCTGAAGCAATCATTATCAAATCAAGGCTAGGAGATGACATTTATATCTCTTGGATGATGTTCTTAAGAACCTTCAAGTATCCACTTTAGAGTTCTATCTTTAAAATAAATAGGTTTGCATGAGAAGTGGGACACTCATTATATGTAATTCACCTTACCTAAACAAGAAGAACTTCATCTCTACAAACTTGAATAAGAAATAAGTTAATCATCTTGGAATGTATTCTTTTATGTGTTCCTCTCTTCAAATGATATCTAAATTATGATTATATCACTTTTATTTGAAAGGTAATCTAGCCAGGGGGGCCTATTAGTCAAAGTCATTATGAAAACTCTTGGCCACTATCCTATAATCGTGTTAGAGTCACATCCAGCCCTTTCTCCTAACTTTGATCGAAAACATATTGGATAAGACTTAACGTCAAATCACTAACATATCTAATCTATTACTCATGACTCCACTTTGTCACCATAACTACTTTTCCATGAGTAAGAATAAGAAGCATAAGACAATAATTTTATATTTTTTAATAGGAACTTAGGAGCTGAAGAAGGATGGAACTTTAGGGAATGCTTGATCGATTGAAGAGTATCATAAATTGTGAAATTTTGAAGATCATTGTTGCATGAGTACATGCAATGACTTAAGCATGGGGGAATGTTGAGTCTCCATATTGACACTTCTAATGCCATATATTACCATCTATCTGAGCCTATTTTACCTATTCCATGTGTATCTAATTGATTGTTTCCTCCATGATACACTCGATGACCTTGTTCATGTGCATAAGAGGTAACCTATGATTAAAGCATGATTTGTTTAGTTTTATTGAGTTAATTCGATTAAATGTTTGATTATGTATGATCCTAAGAACTTTGAATCTTAAGAAACATGAATAGGTACCCAATCTATTCTGGTACCAAGGCTCCACCTATTCTGGTACCAGCCTGTGCTAATCCGGTACTAGAGATAATTCAAAATTTTGGAAAGCTTCTAGAGGAAAATAGGGCACATGGGTTTTGTCCAGAACAATTTTTCATGAGGACACATGAGTCATAATTCACCCAGATCGCACATGTGGACCTCTAGCTCAGGTGGAATGATTCTTCCAGAATTATTAAAAAAACTCAAACTGCCAACTTGCGCCTCAATTTTCGTGCATATGATATCAGATCTAGAAATTATAAAACATGGGTTTTGTCCAGAATATAACAAATTGAGTAAAAAAAGGGTCATTTTTCAAAATTATAATCTTTTTGGGAGATATGGGTGGGGGACTAACTCGAATCTACCCAAATTGTTAAATCTTTTGTGTAATATAATAAAAAGGAAGTATGAGGAAGTACAAGTAAACCCGTCGGGGTACTGAACATGCCTACTGGAAGCGGGGCCATGCTTATATGGTACTAAGGTAAACCCGCCGGGGTACTGAACAGGCCTGCTGGCAGCGGGGCTATGTCGGGTAAAGGGAGTTGAAAACATAAAGTGGCACACTTAACACTGAACATAAACCCTTGGGTATCATTTTAAAGCAATCATTATCAAATCAAGGCTAGGAGATGACCTTTATATCTCTCGGATGATGTTATTAATAACCTTCAAGTATCCACTTTAGAGTTCTATATTTAAAATAAATAGGTTTGTAGGAGAAGTGGGACCCTTATTATATGTAATTCACCTTACCTAAACAAGAAGAGCTTCATCTCTACAAACTTGGATAAGAAACAAGTTAATCATCTTGGGATGTATTCTTTTATGTGTTCCTCTCTTCAAATGATATCTAAATTATGCTTATGTCACTTTTTTTTGAAAGGTAATCTAGCCACGGGGGCCTATTAGTTAAAGTCATTATGAAAACTCTTGGCCACTATCCTATAATCATATTAGAGTCACATCCAACCCTTTCTCCTAACTTTGATCAAAAACAGATTGGATAAGACTTAACGTCAAATCACTAACATATATAATCTATTACTCATGACTCCACTTTGTCACCATAACTACTTTACCATGAGTAAGAATTTGAAGCACAAGCCAAGAATTTTATATTGTTTAATAGGAACTTAGGAGCTGAAGAAGGATGAAACTTTAGGGAATGCTTAATCTAGTGAAGAGTATCATCAATTGTGAAATTTTGAAGATCAGTGTTGCATGAGGACATGAAATGAATTAAGCATGGGGGAATGTTGAGTCTCCATTTTGACACTTCTAATGCCTTATATTACCTTCTATCTGAGTCTATTTTACCTATTCCATGTGTATCTAATTGATTGTTTCCTCCATGATACACTCAATGATCTTGTTCACATGCATAACATGTAACTTATGATTAAAGCATGATTTGTTTAGTTTTATTGAGTTAATTTGATTAAATGTTTGATTATGTATGATCCTAATCACTTTGACTCTTAAGAAGCAGGAATAGGTACCCAGTCTATTCCGGTACAGAGGCTCCACCTATTCCGGTACCAGCCTATGCTAATCCGGTACTAGAAATAATTCAAAATTTTGGAAAGCTTCTAGATGAAAATCGAGCACATGGGTTTTGTCGAGAACGATGTTTTCATGAGGAATCATGGGGAAAACTTCACCCATATTGCACGTGTGGACCTCCAGCTCAGGGGGAATGATTCTGCCAAAATTATAAAAAAACTCAAACTGCCAACTTGTGCCTCGATTGTCGTGCATATGATATTAGATATAGAAATTATAAAACATGGGTTTTGTCCAGAATATAACAAATTGAGTAAAAAGTGGGCTATTTTTTAAAATTAGAAATTTTTTGGGAGATATGGGTGGGGGACTAACTCGAATCTGCCCAAATTGTTAAAAAACACATATTTTTCGGATTTGTCCTAAAATTGTAAAAATTGTTTTCTTAGTTTGGGGATTCGGTTTCATCCATTCCTCAATGGATTTTATGTATAAATATGACCTCATAGGTCTGAGTAGAGAAGGAATTATCATGATGTAAGAATGGTTCTTAAAGGAGAATTGTTATGATGTAGAATGAATTCATGAGAGGACTCTTTTTGTAAACCTACTTTTTGGAGATTAATGCAAGATTTTATTCAATGATTTTGTCTCTCTTAGAAGTTAACATCTAGCGATCTAAAAGCTTCCATGTTGACATCAGCAAGGGCCACTGATCCAGCTTGGTAAACTTATTGTAAATTGTTAGTGTAGATTTTCATTTCATGTATTTCTTATTTTGATTTCATGATATTTTGTTTGATTTCACTATTCGAATTTGTTGCAAAGTGTGGTAATGCAGGAACAGTTGGATCTCCATATTTCAACATACATGAGATTTAATGGATCATATCACTTGTTAGTTTAGTTTCTCCAGGAGATAGATCTTAAGTTCATATTTTCATTTCATGAGCCTCTAATGAACAGATTTGTCACCTAAGGAAGAACATTTCGATTCATTGTTTGCTTGAGAAGTTTTGTTATCGGTTTTCTCTCATAAGTTTGGAGTGGTATTGTTGAAATGTGCCCAGATTTGTTTGGTAGTTGTTGTTAAGAGTAGAATCTACAAATAACTCATTCAAAGTCCATATTTCCACTTCATGAGCTTGTAAATGGACAAGGCATTATCTGAGTAAAACATTTTGAGTGCATGACTGCAAGTTTTTCTTTCTAATTTATGAATTGTGTGAAGAGTGTTATCTTTCAAGTGTGAAAATAGAGTATTGGTTTTTTATATGGTTTTCTTGATTGAACTATACTCATCAGACATAGGAACCTATATGTTATCGACATATACAGTGCATCAACTCTTTTGATTATGAATCTCGGTTGATAATTTATGTTTGGTAGTATATTATGCAAATAATTGCACCAACAAAAGGCATGTTAGGGACCTAACTTCCCTAACCCCTCAAATGGGTAGAAAAATATATTTCCATGTAATAAAGGTCAATATTAATAAGGCCTAACAATATGAAGGAATAATTCAAATGTAAGAAGATCTAATATAAGCTTTCGCTTCTAAAAGGATCTTCCTCTAGATTGTTTTCTTGGATAAATATATTTAGTATAAATAGGAGTAGAGGGTATGGCAAGTTTTGTCTTGAATAATTATTGTAAGGTGGAGGTTTATGCCTCGAAGAGGCAAGTGAACATTGTTTCCTATCAATAAAGGTATAATTATAGTGTTGTGGTTCCATATAATTTGTTGTTATGTTGTTATCTTTGCATTATTTCCATATTTTTTTTCTATCTGGGTGTTATTCTCTGCATTATTTCTCTTTTTTTCTAATATAAAAGACTTGGTACCTTACAAAAACATTGAGAAAGGGGAAGAGGGGGTAGAGAGAGAGGGAGAAAGAGAGAGAGGAGGGGAAAGAGTGAGCGAGAGATAGGGAGAGAGTGGTTTGAGAGAGAGAGAGAGAGAAAGACATAGGGAGAGAGGGAGTGGGTGGAAGAGAGAGAGAGAGAGAGAGAGAGAGAGAGAGATTTTGTTAGTAGGAATGTGTGCACATTATTGTTCCTAATAACATGAATGCACTTTAGGAACATGCACGTACTTTAGGAATGCACGTGCACATTCTTAAATCGTGCATGTTATTTTCAATTCAAATATATTTTGGTGGGAATGATAACTCTATTGTATGTGTTTGATAAGTTGGTTTCCTCATATTTAGGTTTAGGATGAAAAACCTAGTGGTTTGGTCTAGAAATACATTGAAACCTTCATTTTTTATGAATACATCTTAATATATCTATATTTTACATTATTTTATATATGATACACAAATCCATTGTCGATGAAACTATAGACACAGATAGAGTCTACTATGCATATTCCAAATATATAATTTTAAAAAAAATATATTATATTATGTATTATTTTTAATATATTTTTGTATTGACAAATATAATAATTCTGAAATGCATGTCTTTTATTTTTTCTATAAATTTTTATTATCTTAACCTTTTCTAAAATAAGTTATATGATGTAGTAGAAGAGACTAATATCTTCAATCTAAAATAAAAATAAAAAATTGTTTGATAATATGAAGACCCTCATAACCTACACTAACGCAAGGTGTTGTAATTTCAAGGATTTATTAACTTTCAGAATTTTTAAAAAATATGAAATTAATATTATAAATTTTGAAAAAATACCTTGCACTAGAATATTGGGTTCTCTAAATTTGTACAAAGGTTTTTAAGGAAATTCCATTGTTAAGGTACACAACACTTGCACTAATAGAGAAATATACATTATATTTTACTTGAAAAATAACATACCAATGTTAGAAAAACTCAAATTTCACATACTTATTCACAAATTATATAAATAAAATTATATATTGTGAAAGCTAATTAAATTTCATACATTTAATCTTTTTACACCATATTCAAATTCATTGTAAAAGTACCTTAAATGATCCCTCCAAGTTAATAGATTTTGTTCTTCCATGTTTTCATGCCACTAACGCATCATGAGAGACCATAATTAGCTTGCATCCACCCTTAGTTTCTAGTGAGATTCAATGAATTCCACCAAATCCTCTTCTGACCCATTCAACGTGCTAAAGGAAATCTAGAACCCTAAAAACATTTCTTCTTGATCACTATCTCCCCTCTCATCCACCAACTATCTCAAAATTATGACATAGATGGAGCTTATCCTACATATTTTGAGAATAAAATGAAAATTTTGTTTCTTATTAATTTTTTAAGATAATTAATTAATATTTGAAACACATTTCATACACCTTTGTGTTCACAACAATTTTTGTCACATGCTTACATAAACTAAAATAATATAATTACCCTTATGAAGAGTAAATATTCACAATATCCCAAATATTTTTTCTCATTTCTTGGATGTGCAATTGATCCATGCATAAATTGGTGTCCACCCACCTATTCCACTAGCTCAAAATAGGGTTTCCACCTTGGCAATTTTTCTACATCTTTTCTGGTCATAAACTTTTGGGGCCGTTTTGAGGCCCTAAACATCGTTTTTTGGGCCTGCCATAGTCACACTCTATATTTTAGCTAGAGTGTAATGAAAAAATGTGTATTCTTCGGATAGACCTTTCAAACGAGCTATTGTGTGCCCCAAATGGAGATCATATGAAAAAGTTATGCCCTTGGGAAGTTGATGTACCAACTACCCCCATCGGGGCCCACAAACCTTTTGGTGTTTAATCTTCCGGGGTTAGGGTTTTGGATTTTATTTATCTTAAAAATTCCTCTAGATACTCATTGTAAACATCATCATCTTTTTGTGAATGAGTGTAGGCATCACATCTCTTCTCATAGATAAGATACCACCATTCTAGTGAGTCATTCACTCTGTAATTTTATAGTTTTTGTGAATTCTCTCATTAATAAAAATTGTGCATTATTGTATCTCTGTGTTTATTGAAATATCTATATTATATCTCTTTCTTCATTTCATTCTCAAAATAATCTCGATCAGTGGTATTAGAGAAGGATACTCCTTTTTATTATAGTGCATGTCAACGAGGAGGTCAGGGTAAAGAGAGTTGGGTTTTGAGCTAGTTTATCTTGAGGACAACCGCTCTTTCCAACCTAAGAGGCCTCCCATCATGGAAGAAAATAGGAACGAGGGAGAAGAATACCCCATCAATGTTTTGCTCGTGGAAGCCCTCGTGCAACAGAGGAATGAGATGTTGGAGAATTTTTCCCAAATCCTTCAACGATTGTCGACAATACCAGGCACGTGTTTGTCAAGTAATTTCTTTAGAGATGCTACCCCATTAAAGGTACAAATTAATTTTTATATTCTCCTATTTGAAGGTTAGATCAATGCGGATGCTTTGGAAAAATAGTTAAATTTTCTAGAAGTTTATTTATTTGTTCACAATTTTTCTGACAGAGAAAATATCACCTTTGCGCTTCTTAAGGCTATACCCCATGTAAAACATTGGTGGGAAACTTACTGGGAGAAAAATTGTAGAGAGGAGTATGGAATATTTGGGGTCGATCTCACCTGGGATTGTTTTATGGATACGTTCAAGGATAAATATTACCCTATGGTAAAATATGATGACCAATACATGAGATGGACCACGCTGCATCAAAATCGGGACCAAACAGTGTTAGAGTTCACAAATACCTTCCATACCTTGTGCACCAAGATGGGTATCAAAGACTCTGAGCGACATCTCGTTTTGAAATATTGCAGCGATCTACATAGGTACATCCAAACCAAAATGGATTTTTTGGACATCTCGTCATTGGGAGCCTCTTATAGATATGTTGTCGAAATTGAGCAGAAATTTAAGCAATAGAACAAGCAACAATATTTGTTTGCAAATCAACAACAACCAAAGTATGGTAAAGGAAACCATCACTAACAAAATAGTCAACCTCAAGACAATCAGCCCAAGCCATAAGAAAATAAGAGTAATGAGAAGTCGAAGGACACTAGGAAGTGGTGTGACTTCCACAAAATCTCTTAGCACCGATGGATTTCATTCGAAACAGTCATGGGTGGTCGAGCTCAAAGAAATAGAGACAAGCCCCGACTCGAACTCTGATTTAGACAATAAGAAAAGGATACATATAATTTATGAAGAAATTAGTGCTACTATTGCAACCACAACAATCCAACCAAAAGAAATGGAGGATCTTGAGGAGGGGTGTTATAGTCCAAAAATCCCTTACCTATGCATACATGGAATTGGCCTTTCCACTTACATATTTTTCCAAAAATACTGTTGAGGCTTCCTCTTAAAAAACTATTTTTTTGGGAAGATGTATGTGCCTTGTTGAACTATAGACCTCATACACATGCATGTTGCATACTATATATCCCATGTACATACTCAGGATACATACTAAACAACCCACGTTTACCTCCAAAAATTGCAAGGAATCCGACGAAGTTTACAGGTTATTGAGGATTTCCCAACCATTTTACCCATTATAGATCGTCCCCAAACCAAATAACCATCTTTTTCTCATATAAAAATAGGTATTGCGGTCTCATTTAAATACCAATCAAGAGAATAAGAAAACTTTGCCAAAATCCCTTCCCCTTTCTAGCCCAAGTTTTGCATCCCTTTCTAAGTTTTGTCCTTAACATTCCCCTCAAACCATTTCTCCTTATACAACCATTTCCCCTTTCCCAAGAGATAAGTCCGTTGTGAGAATTTTGCATGGGATTGGAGCACTTGGAGCCACGATAGAGGATCCTAGACCTGGTTCGCGGAGTGTTTTCCGATGAAGGCTGTAATCTTTGCAATATTAATATTGAATAAAATAGTTTTTTCCTGTCCCAAACATTGTGTCTATTTTATTTCATGTGATTTATGCATTTATATATATATGAACATTAACAATGATAAGTAGAGATTGTATATCTTGTAGCATTTTTTTCTTAAGCTTTTTCCAGGTCATATTTGGGACGAGACCCACAATCTAGGAAGCTACAAGGGTGAAAAAGGTCTACACGAACCGCAAGGACCAAAGGTAAACCTATTGACCTTCTTTCCTCTCTCTTTTTATGCATTTATATCTATATATAAACATTAAGTCAGTGTTCTTCCTGTATGATATCTACTTCTCAGTGTTAATGTTCAGATATATATATAAATGCATAAATCACATGAAATAAAATAGACACAATGTTTGGGAAAGAAAAGAACTCTTTTATTCAATATTAAGATTGAAAAGATTACAACCTTTGTCGGCAAACACTCCGCGAACCAGGTCTGGGCTCCTCTATCATGGCTCCAAGTTCTCTAATCTCATGCAAACTTCTCACAACCAACTTATGTCTTGGGAAAGGGGAAAGGGTTGTATAATGAGAAAGGGTTTGAGGGGAATGTTGAGGCCAAAACTCAGAAAGGGATGCAAAACTTTGGCTAGAAAGGGGAAGAGATTTTGGAAGATTTTTCTTATTCTCTTTATTGGTATTGAAATGAGACCCTGAGACCTCTTTTTATATGAGAAAAATATGGTTATTCGGTTTGGGGATGGGCTACAATGGGTAAAATGGTTGGGAAACCCTCAATACCCATAAACTCTGTCGAATTCCTTGCAATTTTATATCTTTTGCAATTTTTGGAGGTAAACGTAGGCTATTTAGTATGCAGCTCACGTATGGATGTGGGTTTTCTAGTATGCAACATACGTGTGTAGGTGGGCTATAGTTCATCAGGGTGTGTACATCTTCCAAAAAATAGTTTTTTAAGAGGAAGCCTCAATAGTATTTTTGGAAAAATATGTAAATGGAAAGGTCAATGCCATGTATGCATAGGTAGGGAATTTTCGAACTATAATATATTCCCCCTAATGTGTGATATCAGAAGTGCAATTGATGGCTGAAATACATTACAACATATTTACCAGTGGGAAGGCACTGAGTTGAGTGAGCTTGGGACTATAGTGCACGAGCATGCCATATGAAAAAAAAATATAATCTCGTTGAGGCGGGCATACCCATGCTCGAGATGAAATAATCATGTCTTCCAATCAAGTACAATGCAGATCCATGTCATATATATTTCTATATAAAGAGTAGCTGTGAGAAATACACAACGGATCTACATCTCAAAATCATTTTAAGATATACAAGTAAAATATGAATCTTTAAGAAGCATTGACTTCTGCAGTTGGATATTAGGACTTCATAGCTCGAGAAACAACTTCGAGATATTCAAAACCCAGGTAGGATTACAATGGGAGTGTAAGAATCACTACCCTAAGGTCTTTGGCATGCCGTCAGAGAAATACTGGAGGATCTCAATTATCGTGCATAAAACTTCACTGACTTTGAATCCAAACTTGACTGGATTATCGGTATGGTCGACTCATGAAATTCAAGAGATAAACTGCAGAGTGGATGACTCGGGTTGGATAAAACTTCCCCTCGACAAAAACACTACAAAATGAGAGACTCGGGCAGTTGAAAATTTGACATGCATGAAGAAACAACTCACATATTGCCGCAGGGGCACGAAAAAGAACTTTGGGTTTGGTCTGGTATTGTGCTCTTTCTTCTTTGAGAGAGTTCCTAGTATTAGCTTGAGGGATATAGTATGGGGGAATATTGCCTCCTTTTTGGCATTGTGCAGGTGGGTAATGTTTTTTCCTAGACAGGCTGGAGGGAGAACCTAGGAGGCATTTGATGACAAATTCTTTGATTGGTGGTCCCACCATATTCCCATTGTAGAGGAATATCCATATGCAGGAATCAGTTTCCTAAGGGATCCCGACATTCCCATGCCCCTTGGTGAGGACCACGACAATATCGTTAAACATATTTTTTTAAAGTTATTAATTTTTAAATTTTTAAATATTATCCTTTTTACGTTAATTCCAGAGTACTAACTCAATGATCTGTTGTATAGAGACATGGGACCAGTGCAACTGGATGAATTCACCAGGAACAGGTGTCGTCCTCGACCAAAGGACATTGGAGCAACAAGAGAAGAAGGACCAACAGCTGTAGGATGACCCCCAGATGGAGAGGTTGATAGAGTTATACAACGAGTAGAGAGGAACTTGACATCTCTCACTCATGTAGTTCCTATGGTTGAAATCGAGGACCTTCCCCCAGTTATACAACCACATGTAGTGGGGGTGCCTCAAACTTGAGTCTGGTTATTCTGGTGTCTTGAAAATGATGTAGCTCACTATAGCAGGGCCAATATGCCTAGACCGTAGATAGGAATGGAGCATTCATGTGTCGAGGGAATTTTTTGTACTATGTATTGAGGGTTTAATCCCAACAATGTATACTGGAACTATTTGAGGCTTTTATGGCCCACTTTGTACTCATGAAATTATTTTTTGGACATCTTATATATACATCTTTTTTTCTTATGGATAAACATATTTTTACAAATGTATTTACATGTGTATGTGTGTGTTTTACTTTTACATGTGATCAACAAGTCAATCTAATACTTGATTAGCCAAAGTATCAGTTAGTTGATTAAATCTCCTAGGAACATGAATATAAGTAATATAATCAAAATAACATTCAAAGAGACATACCCTAAGGAATCTTCGGTGAAGGGAGAGATCGTAAACGCAGTATACCCCATTTAACTGGGACATGACCAATTGATCATCTAAATACACCTAGAGGTGAGAAATACCATGTGACAAGGAATCACGTAGTAATTATATCATTTCACTGTACTCAACAACATTACGGGTTTCTTCTCCTATACAAATACCTCTAGAAGACATCAACTGACCACAAGGTGTAAAAATCACCCAAGCTGCAAAAGCAAGCCTCCGAGTGTGTCAGCTAGCACCATCCGTGAACCCAACATGGACTTCGGATTCACTTGAAATCTTCCATAGTGAAAAGAAAACATAATGACTACACATCCAAAAAAAAAACCAGACAAGAATGTATAAAAAAATATACATATATACAAGAAGTCATGCTTAGGTGACCGAACTAAGTGCAGTACTTCTTAAGTTAGAGCCCATTTATAGGCTCCGCTAAGGAGTTACCCTTGAAATAAACCAGACAATAAGCACCCTTTTATAAGACTTTCCTCACAATGAAAGGTCTGAACCACATGGGTTTGAACTTTCCTTCCCTCAATGGATCTTTGTCTTGTTCATAGACTAGGACAAGATCGCCTTCGGAGAAAATCCAAGGGAGTATGGACCGATCATACTGACACTTGACACATTTCTTATGAGCCTCGTTGGCCAAATATGCATATCGATGTTGCTCAAGATATAAAAGATGTTCCTCAAGAGGTGTATTGTCGGGAAGTAGTTGCACTACCAACTTCAGAGAAGGGATTTGACATTCAATGGGCAAGACTGCTTCCAGCCTGTAAATGAGTTGGAAAGGAGAGAAACCGATAGCAATCTTTATCAAAGTTCGATAAGCCCAAAGTGTTGAATATAACATCAAATCCCAATTTGACTTGGCCGAATAAATCATTCATTTCATAATAGTCTTGATAGACATATTCACAACTTCTACCTGACCATTAACTTGTGGGTAATAAGGTGACAAATGTTCATGTTTAAACCCAAGCTTTCATTTTAATTCAAATATCATTTTGTTCTGGAAGTTAATGTCATGGTCAATGACAATCTCCTTCGGAATATCAAACCTAGCTACGATATGATTAAAAACGAATAGGGTAGTTGTTTCCCTGTCATTGTTAAATGTCTAGATACGATGATATAGTGAGACCCCCTAGCATAAACTAGGATACATGTAGTGAAATAAATCCCCCACTTGGTGAAGGGACTGACAAAAATAACTGGGAACATAGGAGCTGGGTGTGCCCACATCGTCCGAGAGAATATCTAGCATGGGTGAAACTTATTGACTGCCTCAACACAATATTTGATTAATGAGAGCCAAAAGTATCCAGAATGAAGAATATTTTGGGTTGTTTGCAACCCAAACATATGACCTCCACATGCTCCAGTGTGACATTCACTTAAAAAATTATATTATTCCTTACGAGTGAGACATCGATGAAGGATGTAATCCACTCCTTGACAATAAAAAGTATCATCAATGATAAGATAATTTCGCGCTTTGTGGCGTATTATTCGACGCTCATCGTGAGAGGAAAAATAAGGACACTTCAAATTCTGAAGATATACAATTATATCTCCATACCAGGGGTCTGAAGATGCAATAAGAAACATATCTTCGTTGATAGGTGACTCTTCAGGGGAAATATCACCACTTTCGACCAGAAGTTCCAAAATTAGTTTGGCAAAGACCAATGACTTTTTAGATTTCGTCGAAACAAAATCAAATTTAGACCCTTGTAAGATAACTATCCATCTATTTATTTTCCTTCCAATGACCCATCTTGTTAACACATACTGGAAAGGGTTCATAACATAAATGATGGTGGTCTTGCGAAGTAATATATAGTGACGAAAGCATGGACAGATGCCAAAGAAATCTTATCAACATGTGTGTAGTTGAGTTATGGTCCAACTAGGCCTCGACTAAGATAATAGATAACGTGCTCTTCGAGCTTGTCATAGTCTTGGACAAAGACCATACTGATGGTCGACTCTACGGCATCCAAATACAACAAGAAATCCTTGCCATAATCTGGAGGACTAAGTAGAGGGGAAGACGTCAGGGAACGTTTCAATGCTTCGAAGGAGCATTGATCTGCTTTATCCCAATAGAATGGGACCCCTTTTAAAAAACATACATAAACCCTTTAATGATCTCGGCATAATTGGAAACAAAACGCCGAAGAAAATTGGATTTCCCTTGCAGAATTTGAAGTTGTGGGATTGTGCGCGGGGGAGGCAATTGAACTATTGCCTCAACCTTTAAAGGATAGACCATGATCCCCTTCGTTGACATGATGAACCCTAATAAACTTCCTGAAGTCATACAAAAACTACACTTGTTAGGATTCAATCGAATCCAATAATACCAACACCTCTCAAATATAAGTCGTAGATGGGCGGGATGAATGGATCTCTTATGAGAACGTGATGCTAGATCATCTAGGCACACCTCGACTATGTGTTTGAGGTCATGATAAGAAAACAACATGTCCCATTGAAAAGTGTCTCCAACATTCTTAAGGCCAAAAGGAATCTTCCTATATGCAATTGTACCACAAGCATAAATAAAATATGTTTTATGTTGGTCCTCGGGCATGATCTGAATTTGATTGTACCCAAAAAAACCATCCATGAAAGAAAATAACTCAAAACCCACACATTGATCAACGATATGTTCAATAAATAGGGTTGGAAAATTGTCTTTCGGGCAAGCTTTGTTGAGGTCGCAAAAGTCCATACATGCGCAATGGTACCTTGCTTCCTTTTGACAGGAATCGAGTTTCATACCCATTCTGTTAATTTCAAGGGGTAGATGAAACCAGCCTTGATAAGTTTCTCTACTTCATCCTTTATCGTCGTTGTTTTGTGAGGATTGACCGGACGAAGATTGTATCAAACAAGTTTGACATCAAGATAGGTTTTGATTTCCTGTTCAAAAATACGTGGATCAATGCATAACATCTCCTCATAAGACCAAGAAAAGAGTCGTGAAATTATTTAAATAGTTCAGTGTAGATTTGAATCTCTTCGGGAAAAAAATATGATCCGATGAAGACATTCTCCACAATGCCAACGGTTCTAGAGATAACAATAGGAATCATCTCATCAACACTTTCCATATTTCCCTTGGCATATATTTTGTGTGTAGCCAGAGGATTAATGGGACAAGGAAAATCTTCGTTCATGGTCATGACGAAGTCTCCTGCCTTTATTCTCTTGAGCTCGGGTAAGAAATAATATCTATGGTGTAGATTGTCCCAATGTCTTTCTGGCCCAGTCATTGCTTCCAGGATCTCCTTGTTAGAGGGAAAGACTAATTCCAAAGGGTCGTGAGTGGCAAGAGAGTCTTCAGCCCAAATAGGCTCAAGAATAGGATCTACCTCTTGTGGGGGATCCGGATCGGGGTTGGATGAGGCTTGTTGGAAAGTAATGTATGCAACCTCAACATCGGATAAGAGCATATCCATTCCAAGGTTCCCTATCCTTTCCATAGAAGTGGATGGGGAAGGTAAAATCCATAGGTATTCAAAGTAACTCATTTTAAAACATGTGACCTGAAAAATCACAGCCCTCAGCTGGTCGGGGATAGTCAAAACAAACCTAGCATCATTAGAAGGTGGAAAATAATCAAAATATCCCATTAAATATGGAAGCAATCCAACACCTAAGTTGAAAATACCTATTTGTAGGTTATAAATCATCGGGACCGTGGATGCCCCCTATGAAGGGTCAGGACATGAGAAGGAAAATTGATCAATGGTTATGATCTGGCCTTCATGAGGAAAAAATAGGGCCCGAAACATGGTGGCTACGACCACTGTCATAGCGTAGGTCCAACTCCACGCTAACAAAATATTGTAGTTGAGAGGCGCATCGACTACCTCTACCTCGATGCACACAATTTTTCCCTCCAATTGCACGGGGAAAGAGGGAATTATACCATGTGGTATGAACGATCGACCATCAAACACAATAAGAAATGTGGGCGATGAAGACAACTCAGTTTTTTCGATGGCCTTCCAACATGCCAACAACATCATGCAAGTCTAGGCACCCTCATCCACCATCGTACGGAAAACAATTTGTGTCAATGATTTTGTGGTATATGCCACTACTATCTAAAAAGTGACATGGTGAGGGAGACAAGGTTTATGGTCCATAGGGTCAAATATAATCATTCATTAGTTACTAGTCTCAGTTGTTCCCAAGGAAGACAACAATTCCTTTCTTTGTGAGGGGAAACTCTGGAGAACTTTGAGAGAAGACATTGCACAAGGAGTTTGTGTCAAGTCCTCCAGGATGGAGTAGTTTTGAGAAACCCTTGCATTTGGGTTATGAGAATCCTTTTTGAATGCACCTTTAGGGATGCAAGTCATCGTCTCTCCCACTGTCTTCTCAATTTGAAGAGGAGTCAATGGGTTGGAGGCTTGTTTTCCCTTCTCAACAGATTCTGGCATTCTGTAGTTATGAGTTGTGGTCGATAGATTAGCTTCAACTTTCATCATATAAATTTTTGTGGCCCCTTTATTAGGATTAGGCATGTGGGCTCCCTGACCTCCCCCAAGCGCGCTCATGGATGAGGAAGCTTGAGCCTTATGTTTTCCTTGTGGAAAAGGGTTTGTCAACATGACAGATTGTTGTTGTACTAATAGCTTTTGGGCTTCCTCAATCAGAGGGAATTGGTGAGTCAAGTGGTCATCTGCGCAAAGCTTACACAGAAGCTTCACTTTTCTCTTTCCGTTCTTTCCCTTTCCAGCATTATTTGCAGCCTTCTTATCCCCCTTACACTTCTTGTTATTTTGTTTCCTCTTTCCTTAGGTTTGTTGGTTACCCTTGGGAGTTGTCAATTACACACTATATACATCTGACGTTTGGGTTAAGGGGGAAACCAAACTAGGAGTTTGTCTTGCCACAGTCTGTTGAATCGATAATCATTGTAATTGATTAAAAAATGAATATATGGACTTGATTTTTGCTAATATTACTATGCCATCGACATGAGGCCCAAAATTTTGTTTGGATTTTTCAAGAGTCGACCGTGGTGCATCGGGTAAGATCTCATAGAGCATACTATATTGTAAGTAAATCAACTCCAATTGTTGGGATCTCATAATAGCCTCTTCCTCGGAAAAGAACCCAGACATCATGACATCTTTGAACATGCAAGGAACCAAAGACTTTAGGAACCACTCGAGAAAAAATGCGGGAGGGACCTTGACTTTAAACAAACTCTTTTTTCGTCGCCATTCTTGAATGTGATCTGATATATGGTCAACTTTCATCTGCTCGAAGTTGGCGAGCAACTCAGTGTCAACATTGTATCTTCCCAGAAACTAGAAATGGTTCAAGAAAACCATAGATAGGTCATTAAATTAAGCATACTTCGAGCTATCAAGATCGATGTACCATTTCGCGACACCCCCTATAAGAGTGCATTGAAACAATCACAGCTGAGCGGAGTCATCCTTTAACTATTTGGATGCGCACCATAAGTGAAATGTCCTCACATGATCACCTGGATCTTTGGTAGACTTTGCTTCAAATTTAGGGATGTCAAAGGGAAACTTAGTCGGCATGGAGGGCCAACGCAAATCATGACAAATCGGGTCATTTAAAAGTCTTGAAAGGCCTGGAAAATGCAGAGTTTCCAGAAAAGGTTGTCTCGATTGTGGTGGATTCACGTGAAAAGAGGGACACAGATTTTGGCTGGCACTGGGTTTCTAGAAAAAGTTTGATTGATGGGAAGGGTTTTGGTATAAATCGTGGCTATGTCCAGCAAAAGCGACTTGCGTTTGATGTTGCATCGTCGGTTGATTCCCGAAGTTAGATGAAATCGCTTGTGCATGGATTGCTCCCTATATAGTGTTCCAAGGACCATGGTTGGGGATGCCCCCAGCCAATCCTCCAAGCATAGGTATTGAACCTTGACCAAGGTTCCACTGAGTGTGGAAAGGGTTTCCCCTGATTGAAATCCCTTACGAGGGAAGTGATCCCTATCAAGAATTCCCAAGAGCTTGTGAGGAGTAAACTCTTTTTATCTCTCCTTGCGAAAGAATGAAACCTTGCATAGGGTTTTATTGACCAAATATGGGGTTTCCCCTAGTAGAGAAATAAGACGAAGAGAAAAAATTATTTCCAAACGCATAGAACAAGGAAAAAGGCATTGATCCCACTGGAGTCGTATATGATGAAGGTCCTTGGCTGCCTCCACTAAACAAAATATAGTTGGTCTTTGGCCCGATTATCTATTTAAACATGCCTCTGAGCGAAGGGGACGGAGGAGGGATGTGACCTACACCATAAGGAACGACGTTGAACGAGAAATTGGTTCCTACGACGGTTCCCTGTAAGGGAGCATTAGATCTCCCTACCCCCATACCAATGGTTTGTAGAGTATATTAGGTGAGAACTAAGTTAGATTCAAAACTTGGAATCCCATATGAAAAGGGGGCACGAGACGCATTATAAATGAAGGTAAAAATGGTCAAAGTTTTCGAAGGAATCGAGCCACTTCCCGAAGTAGTGGGGGTCTGGACAGTTGTGGTCCTGACAGGCAGAGGAAGGGAAGGAGGTGTATCACCACCCCCTGCAGTAGCCATGATGGGAGTATGAGGACTCCTTGATGAAGCAACACTATTTTCTTCCATCATCGCTCTCTGAGCAAAGTGTTGTTTGGGTGAAGTCACCTCAAGGGGGACTATCTAGATTAAAAGTAGTGCCAATAAGTTGATAATCATAGGGTTGGCGGTCCTGAAGAGTTTGGTTTCATGGTCAGAAATAATAAAATCCTCTGGTGCAGGAAAGTCTAGTCTGCAATCTGGCTTGGGCACAGTTTCATGTGTCCTGGTAGCTTCAAACAAGCCTTATTTATCTAACATGTGCCTCAATTGTGGCGGAGGTGGATCCAAAGTAACCGACGATAGGTCTTGAAGCCTTCACGAACAACAGAGTTGTTGATATTTCATTTTTTGAAATGATCAAACGACATTGTAAATTCAAGCTAGCATGAAATAAAGAGCACACACTAAAAATAACCTAACGGAAAATCAATAAAACAACTGACTAGGCCGGAAGAATAGTTACATCAATCGACACTAGAGAAACTTACCGGTGCAAGTGCAACTCAAATAAGGAAACACCATCCGGGTATACTCTGCAAAGTGTGATCCGACGTCTATTCTGAGTACCGTGGTATATCCCTACGGTCACCTGTGTGAGTCCCTAAAAACATGCAACTATGTTTCCAACTTGTAGTCAGTCACTAGGTGGGTACAGTCGATAGTCGGGATGATCATAATGAGAAGGATGACAAAGTTTGAAGCCTTTCAAGGGTACCGAAGGAAAATGGTCCAGAATACAACTAAGGATATTGAATGGATTCAAGGTCCACAAAGATCTATAGTCAAATGGGATCAGTGTGATTCCCAAGAACAACCCTTAATATACAATCCCCACTATGCTTGGTCCAGCTTTGGAGGGGCTATCTCCTCTACCTTTCCTTATGTGACATCATGTTTATCCCTTGTGTTAGAGGGGGATCCCATATGAATATTACCACACTAGACTTCTGACACTCCCTATCACATATTCCTATGTTTGTGTAGGTCGCCTTGAAGAGTTTCCTCTTCACACCTATTTCAAGGCCCTAGAGACTAGACTATTTGGTGGACCCTTAAAACAAAAATTCTAATAGATTTTGAGTTTTAAGCCTTGTTTTTAATTGGCTTGAATTAATCAAAGGATATGGATGTGCAACTTGTGGTGTTTATAAGAGATGAAAGAGAATAAAAGATTTGAATCACTTGTGTAAAAGAAAACTAGATTCGTCAATTGAAAGAAATGACTTTTAAATCTTTGTAACTACAAACATTTCAAAATAGTATTTCAATATCTTATAACCAACAATTTCCTAAAAGATATTTTCGTTTCACAATGAAAAACTACTTATACTTAAGTGAAATAAGAAGGAACTTTGAAAAAAAAATCTTTTCTTTTTGTGAAAAACAACTTTTTCTACACTACCAAACAAGATGCATAACTAAATGCAACAAAATAATTTTTTATTTTTTGAAATATTTGGAAAGAAAGAACACAAAAATAAATTATATTTTTCCTTTTTCAAAGCATAAAGCAGGATAAAGAGAAAATAGAACCAAAGATTAACACAGATCCTAGGCCACCATGTAAACATAGGGATTCAAAGGAATCTAGAGGAGGATCTAAAACTTCTAGGCTCACTCTAAACCTCTAAATCAAACAGAGAAAGTAAAAAAACACATAATCTCTTTAAACAATGCAAGTTAAACTGAAACTTTGACCCAACCAAAGACCATTAACACAAACCTTGTAGAGTCTAAGAAAGGCCTCATAAGAACAAAGCTTCTATGAGGAAAGATGAAAACTCTTTTTTAAAAAACCTTTCAAGACATAGAGACGCAAGTTGTTGCAAAAGCATCCTATGTATGTACGCGGGTTGTATATTGTGCAGATTGCATATGTACATGGGATGAACAAAAGTAGGGCATGTACAACTCTGAAATTTTTCAAAAAGAAAAAAAGGCTTGGATAATTGACTGGGTAGGGAAGACTGGTGGGCACTTCGAAGGTGACCAGAGACCCTAAACTGACTCAGTAAATGATCTAGATTTAGGAGCAGAACGAACTAATTAAAATATTGAATAAAGTAAACACAAAGATATGAAGGACAAAAAAAATATCCAGTGAACAATATCTTCTATTAAATAAAGAAATAGGTTGAAACTGTAAAACTGCATAACTGAAACACTTCCTCGAATGGTGGTAGCTATCTCTAAGAAGAGATGTGGTTTCTACGTGCATATTTCTTAACAGAATGGATTATAGTGAGGCTCCAAAGGCCTTTTTGGTATTAATCATGAATTCCAAAACCCTAGACATCCAAAAACCTAACCCTATAAGGTGAAATACCAAAAGTCATGTGGGCCCTATGGGTAAGTTGGTGTAATTTGGTACCTCAACTTCCAAGGGTCATAACTTTTGCATACGACCTTTGTTTGAGGCGCGTGATATCCCGTTGGAAAGGTATTTCATAGAGCTACACGTTTTGCCATAAAAAATAACTTTGTCTACAGTTTGATTGTGGCGAGCCAAAAAAACAACGTTTAGGGCCCCAAAATGGCCCTGGAAGTACAACAAGATGTGTTGACATGAAAACATACAAAATAAGCCAGTTGGATTAGGTGAGACGCCACCCGTATCGACTTGGAGGATGTGTGGGGCTTAAGATAACCCAAGAAGTGTAGAACCCACAATTACAAATTAGTACAGAAGAACGTGTTGAACAAAAAACAGAGACGAGGAGCTAGTTGGAATAGGTGGGTGGCCACCAATATCCACCTGTATCAGTAAACCTGAAAAACTCAAAAATAAACTCAAAAAACCAATTTAAATCAAAAAATCCCACTAAGAACCTAGAGAGACTCCCAGTGGAGTCGCTAATTCTTCTATCGGGAAAAATCCCCCTATTACTATACTAGGTCAAGGTACATGAAGAGCATTGACTTCCCTTAAAGATTACAACCTTCGTCGGAAAATGCTCCATGAACTAGGTTCGAGCTCCTCTATCGTGTCTCCAAGTGCTCCAATCCCATGCAAACTTCTCACAACCAACTTATCTCTTGGGAAAGGGGAAAGGGTTGTATAAGGAGAAAGGGTTTGAGGGGAATGTTGAGGCCAAAACTCAGAAAGGGATGCAAAACTTGGGATAAAAATGGGAAGGAATTTTGGAAGAGTTTTCTTATTCTCTTGCTTGGTATTGAAATGAAACCCCAAGACTTCTTTTTATATGAGAAAAATATGGTTATTCGGTTTGGGGATAGGCTACAATGGGTAAAATGGTTTGGAAACCCTCAATAGCCCGTAAACTCCACTGAATTCCTGGCAATTTTATATTTTTTGCAATTTTTGGAGGTAAACGCGGGTTGTTTAGTATGCAAATCATGTATGTACATGGGTTGTTTAGTATGCAAATCATGTATGTGCATGGGTTGTCTAGTATGCAGCATGTGTGTGTACCTAAGATATAGTTCAGCAGGGTGTGTACATTTTCCAAAAAATAGTTTTTTAAGAGGAAGCCTCAACACTATTTTTGGAAAAATATGTAAGTGGAAAGGCCAATGCCATGTATGCATAGGTAGGGAATTTTGGGACTATAACAAGGGGGAGCACCTTTTTCATTCACATATGTAGGTGAAGGGGACCCTATTGTATTCTTTTGTTGATAGAGGAAGCTAGAAGAACCTCATCTCAGTAGAGGTCATCAAGAAGATGGATTTTTCGACAACACCACACTCAAAACAATACAACATCAGATGGCTCCACCAAGGACAAGATATTCATGCCATCCAGCAGTGTCACCTTTCATATGACATCAAGCCCTTCAAGGATGAGGTTTTGGGTGATGTTTCCCCACTAGAAATATGTGATTTTTTGTTAGGCCAACCATATATGTGGAGGAATCATGTTCTTTATGAGTATCGACCCCATAGCATCATTGTTACTATGGGGGGGGATCAACCCTATAGGATACTAGAGGTAGTTTCTACTAGTGTACCTACAAAACAATGTCACAAAGTAATCTATCATACCGCAAAGTTTACACCCTTCACAACCTGGTTAGAAGAGAAGGACACTGCAACCACTGTCACCTCAACCCAACACCCTTCTATCCAATAGAATCATATCAAAAACATTGTAGAAGAGAACCAATATATTCCTGCTACACTTATGGAGGTGCCTCCACACTGCCTGGTCAAACCAAGTTATGATAAATCCATTCATGTTCTTCATGTTACATCTTCACTAACAAATTCCTTCCACACTCCAGTAGATGATGCAGCCATATTGGTTAAACATATCCAACCCCTCAAAAAATAGGTTCATAATAGCCTTCAACAAGCTAAGCATGACAACTTCTTCACCAAGGCAACCAACTCACCAAGGTTCAGATTCAACAAAAGATTGCATGGGAAATTCATGTAATGGAGACCATTTCTTCCTAAGGGGGGAGGATTGAACTACGTGGAAATCGGTGGCCACCCACCTATTCCACTAACTCAAAACAAGGGTTTCCACATTGGCAGTTTTTCTATAGCTTTTCAGGTGTTAAACTTTCGAGGTCGTTTTGAGGCCCTAAAAAATGTTTTTTGGGCCGTCATAGTCACATTATATGATTTATCCAGAGTGTGATGGAAAAATGTGTAGTCCTCGAATATACCTTTAAAACGAGCTACCATGCACCCCAAACATAGATCGTATGCAAAAGTTACTCCCTTGGGAAGTTGACGTACCAACTACCCCCATAGGGGCCCGCAAACCTTTTGGTATTTCATCTTATGCGGTTAGGATTTTGGATTTTATTTATGTTAAATAGACCTCTAGAGCCTCATTTTAAACATCATCGTCTTCTTTTGAACGAGCATATACATCACATCTCTTCTCAGATAAGTTGTCACCATTCTAGTGATCCATTCACTTTGTAATTACACATTTTCTGTACATTCTATCATTAATAAAAAAATTGCATTATTGTATCTTTGTTATTATTGCAATATCTCTGTGATATATCTACCTTCATTTTGTTCTGAAAATAATTTGTATTTTTAAGATATATATTTGATGAATCCATTGGCATGATATTTTCTACCTACCATGGAAGAGATTAAAGCATTTCAAGCCTTAGAAGTCACAACTGCATGAAAACATTAGGAAGGTTTGTTGACTTTTAAACCCTTGATTAAGGGTTATACCTCGATCAAGGTTTTGTATTAACCAAACAAAGGTCTTAAGAATTTGTTTTATAGACCTTTGATTGAGCTCCTATGTTTACATAATCCATCAATCAAGGTTTTAGGGCCTTGACTGAGGGTTTAAAATTTTGATCAAGGTTATACCTTAATCAAGGCTATGTGGAGACCTTTTTTTGTCTCCCCTCTTGCCAAAATTGTGATATGAATTCATGGATTCACAATTGTTTAAAATATTGATACAATCAAAAGAAAAATCACAACAAAATGTAAAATGAAATTGTGGTGCAAGGAAGAAATAGTGAATAAGAAAAAGTTAAAATATTTTAAAAATATTATTAAACCCAACTTAACTACCTTTTGGCTATATCTAGTTTAAAGAAAAAGTTAATATCGTTAAAAAAGAAAAAACTTTCATAACCTCGATAATGAAACTTGACACTAAAAAACCTAAAGCACTATGGAAGAAATAACATATAATATTTGTAATATTAAGTGGAAGATGAAAATATTTTTTCTTGTAATGCCCATGTCTATCAACACATTCGCTCTTCATTTTAAAATATTTGTAATACTACTTATATTCATATTTTGTTAGCTCGTAAAAAAATTTTTATAAATTTTCTTCACCAATATTCTTAATAAAAAATATTGAAATAAATATTTTTTTTAAGCAAGTATCTATATTAAGTATCGAAAAAAATTGCATATATGCAGATAGTAGAGGCCATGTTGTTTAATAACCACAAAGACCATGGCAGTCTCTTGGGGATTAAACCACCCAAAACAAATATATGTGTGTGTGTGTGTTTTCCCCTCAAGGGAATCAAGGCTATGTTCCTCACCAACTGAGTTTAAAACTTAAAACCAAAATTCCTATCAGGACTTTGTTTATAAAGAGTGTTCATTGTATCTTTAAAAAATGGAAAACATAATAAATTCCTAAAATCGAGCAGAAGAAATCACAGATCATGCAGAACTTAGATGCAGGTGGGACCCGTGGTTCCTCTTCGGGAATCTGCATCCGAGCTTTCAAGACCCATAAGGTTTCCCACAAGAGGAACGAAGGTACCTCGTTGGCGTCTATATATCTACGTAACCACCTCAAGAAAATAGGTGGTATGGATCTCTGAGGCATCCAGTATGCTTTCAGCTAGCGAAATTCTTTCTCCCTAGGAAGCAGACTCATTTCCACCATGGTTTTGGTGTTCCAATAGAGCTCAAGGGTGTAGTGGAAATTTGATTTTTTGTCCAGGTACACCTAAGACCAGGAATAAAACCCCCCACTTGAAACTCCACCTCATCGTCTTCCATAAATTCTCTGATGAGTCGAACCTCCACCTCATCGTATTCCTTAAATTCTCTGATGAGTTGAACTTCAGCTTCAAGTTGAGGCATTTTGGCTTTTCCTTCCTCCGGGACAAAGTTCTCATAAAACTCAACACTGTCAAAGATCAAAATTAGGTTGGTTTTATTAGAATTGCAAATGCGGAAAACACAATTCACATAAGATAGTCAACAATCACACAGATTAACAAACACAGATTTTACATGGTTCACCCCGGATTTGGGCTGCGTCCACCAAGCAAAGGTATCGGTTGTCTTATTATTCAGATCATGGAGATTTACAATAACTTCACTCATACATATCACTCACTCTCATCCTATATGGGCATAAATGAATTTATAGAAATACACAGTTACATAAGAACTGACTATTGAATTTGCTCTCACCCATATTCTAACTTGGTCTCATTAGTTACAACCAACACTGAATAATAGGATCTAAAATCCATTCCTGGAGGAATTCGTTGTCACCAAATTCCAAAAATCTCCACCTTGACAACAATTAACCTGATACCTTGCTCCTTTTTCTATTCATCACCTTTTCTACAAGCCAAGAGAAGCGAAGCACCATCGTAGCTTCTATAAAAGTACCGGTTTTGTGAACATGTATGTGTAGCTCTCTTTTGTATGAACTTTTTCAAGAGAAACTCCACCTTCATCGATGACTTGTCTTACAAAATGGTACTTTATAGGAATATGTTTAGTTTTACTGTGGTAGGATGGATTCTTGGTCAAGTGAATAACACTTTGACTATCACAAAGTAGCTTTACTTTGTCCTGCGTCCTTCCAAACTCACCAAACAAACCTTTTAACCAAATCGCCTCTTTGCAAGCATGTGAAGAAGCTATGTATTCTTCTTTTGTAGTGGATAAAGCAACAATGCTCTGTAGGTTTGACATCCAACTAATAGCTCCACCTGCAAGAGTAAAGACATATCCTGAAGTTGACCTCATTTTTTCGAAATCACCTGCAAAATCATAATCAACATATCCACATACTAACTCATGACCACCGTTAAAGGTGATACAATAATCACTTGTTCCCCTCAGATACCGAAGCACCCATTTCACTGTTTCCCAGTTCTCTTTAACTAGATTTGCCATATATCTTCTGACAACCCCAACTACATTTGAAATGTCTTGTCCTGTAATAACCATTGCATACATTAAACTTCCTACTGCATTAGCATATGGTATTTGAGACATATGATCATTTTTTTCTTTTGTACTAGGACACAAACTTGAAGAAAGATTAAAATGAGAAGCTAAAGGTACATAAATTGGTTTCACACTATTCATACTAAAATTCAAAAGTATTTTCTCAACATACTTCTATTGTGACAACCAAATCTTACCATTCCTCCTGTCTCTGAATATCTCCATGCCCAAAATCTACATTGATTCTCCTAGATATTTCATATCAAACATCCTAGCCATTTGAGCCTTTAACCTGTTGATCTCAGTTATGATTTTTCTTGCTAAAATCATATCGTTATCATACAATACTAAGATAATGAATATGTCATTATTCAGTTTCTTAAAGTAAACAAAATGATCATACTCACTCCTTGTATAATTCTGGCTCATCATGAAAGAGTCAAATTTCATGTAACATTGTCTGGGCAATTGCCTTAAACCATACAATGATTTATTAAGACTACAAAAAAATTTCGTGTTGTGATTCTGAATGATTCCTTCAGGTTGTTCCATGTAAATATCCTCATCTAACTCTCCATGTAAGAAGGAAGACTTAACATCTAACTGCTCCAACTCCAAATCAAGTAATGAAACCAATGCTAACATACTTCGAATTGAAATGATTTTAACAACTGGTGAAAAAATATCATGAAAGTCAATACCTTCTTTCTGAGGATATCTTTTTGCAACCAGCCTTTCTTTGTACCTTTCTACCTTATCATGAACACCCTTCTTCAACCATTAGTTCCACTTGCAACCTACAATTTTTCTATCTCTTCGAAGTTCTACGAAGTCCCATGTAGCATTCTTTGCTAACGCATTCATTTCATCCTTCATTACTTCTTTTCGTTTTTCACTGTTAGAACCCTCCATAGCGTCCTGATAGAACGAAGGTTCATCATCATTAGTACTTAAAGAAACTGATGAAACAAAATCATCCAACCTTCTTGGAGGAACTCTGACCCGTGTAGACCTCCTTAGGGAAGTTTGTGGCTCATCCACAAACTGTTGATTGCCGTCATCATCCATATTTTCTTCTGCAAGAACCTCTTCATGAAATTCTTTAGAAACCTGTTCCTGTTCACTTTCTTCTGTAGTTTAACGAGTTTCAAACTGAATCTGTTGATGTTTCGGTACTTCTACCTGTTTCATTTGACCATCTACATCTGATTTGATGAGTGATGATTCATCAAATATTACATCTATGTTAAAGGTGATCTTGTGGACAGTAGGATCCCACAACCTGTACCACTTAATACCATCACCATATCCAACAAAGATAATCCTTTTTTATTTTGGATCTAATGTAGAACGTTGTTGTTTCGGAATTAGAGCATATGCTTCACAACCAAAAAATTTAAGATTAGAATAATTACAAGGGTGACATTTTCATACCTCTTCAGGAATCTTGCACTCTATTGTTGTTGATGGTGATCGATTCACCAGATAACAAGTTGTAGTTACTACTTCTTCCCACAGTTCCTGTTGCAAGTTTGATTTACTAAGCATACTCGTTGCTCTCTCTAGAAGAGTGATGTTCATGCGTTCAACAAATCCATTTTGTTGAGGAGTATAGGCAGTGATTTTATGCCTATCAATTCCAAACTCTTTGCAATAGTTCTCAAATTCCATTGACATAAATTCACCACCATTATTAGTTCTTAAACATTTAATGGACCTACTAGTGCTCTTTTCCAATAAATATCTAAACTGCTTGAAAACTGTAAATACATCATCCTTTCTCTTCAACATATAGATCCACAGCTTCCTAGAAAAATCATCTATAAAAGTAACAAAGTATGATGATCCTCCATACAAAATAGTAGGGGATGGTCCCCAAACATCAGAATGGATATAATCAAGGATTCATTCACTAGTGTGACATCCGGTTTTAAATCTCTGCCTATTATGTTTTCCATAAATACAGTGCTTGCAGAAATCTAACTTTAAAGACTTTAGACTAGGAAGTAACTTGTGATCAGATAATACCTTCAATCCTCTTTCACTCATATGGACCAACCATTGATGCCAAAGTTGAACAGAATCAATGTCATTCTTAGATACAATGGTTGCATGATTTGGCTTGGTTCTTCCTTCTAACAAAAATAGGTTTCCAACCTTCTTTGCCTTCATCGCCAGTAGGATTCCTTTGTAGACCTTCATAACTCCACCTTGAACAATACTTTTATATCTTCCAGTATCTAAGACTCCCGAAGAGATTAGGTTCTTCCTTATCTCAGGTACATGTCTCACATCAGTTAGTATCTTAACAAATCCATCAAACATCTTAATTCGAATACTACCAATTCCCACAACTTTACAGGATATATCATTTCCCATGTAAAAAATTCCATCATCTATAGATTGGTAAGTAATAAACCAGTGTCTATGAAGACACATGTGATTTGAAACACTAGAATTTAATAATCATTGTTGATCATATCGTGAAACAACACTAATTGATAAAACTTCATCAGTCCTACATGAACCTGTTGTTGAACCTATTTCGGTTGCATTTGCTTCCTTCATCTCTTTTGGAGGGTCTTCTTTGGAGGCTTGTTTTCTCTTCCAACAATCCTTCTTCAGGTGTCCATTTGCGACAAAACCAACACTTAAGTTTTATCTTCTTTCCCTTCGACTTTGACCAAGAGAAATCCCTCTGAACATGTCATCTTTACTTAGGTCTTCCTCTGACCACCATCGCCTCAGATGTAGAGGTTTCAAAATTGGATTTTTTCCTTGTTTCCTCAGATAATAAAGCTCCAACAATAACATCAAACTCAATACTTTATGTTGAACTGAAACTAAAAGAGGTAACAAAGTGATCCCATGACTTGGGCAAAGAACAAAATAATGTAATCGCTTTATCTTCATATTCGAATTTCACTACGATGCTAGTCAACTGGACTAAAAGAGTATTAAAAGTATTTAAATGATTAGTTATTTTCGTACCTTCCTTCATGCACAAACTGTACAATTGTCTTTTCAGGAAGATCCTATTCGTCAAGGATTTCTTCATATACAAGCTTTCCATCTTCGTCCACAAACTGGTTTTTGTCTTCTCTGTAACAATGTTGAACATAACATCATCGGCCAAACACAGACGTATGGCACTCAGTGCTCTCGCATCGATCTCCTCCCACTCTTCATCTGAAATAGTCGTGTGTTTCTTTGACTTTCCCAAAAGCGCCTTCACCACGCCTTGTTGCATGACCAGATAGTGCATCTTCACATTCCAGATCTCAAAATTGTTTTTTCCATTGAACTTTTCGATTTCAAACTTAGCACTCTAAGTTTTCGTCATTAGAAGAAAAAATTTCAAAACCATTACTTATACAACCAAACCCCTTTTATATGAAAAATAACCTTATGCTTAAAGATTGAACTCAAAAACTAATTGTGAAATTTTTTTTAAAATATTTAAAAAAAAACCAAAAAAATTCAATTCTTTTAAAAAAATTATTTTAATATCCCTTGTACAAACCATTAAGTGCAAAATCAAGGAGCAATTAAAATATTGGCACCATTCCATTTGTTAACCCTTAATCCCATTCAACCATTAAATATTCGCACCTTTTAAAGACCATGCAAATTTTGTATTGGATATTCGGCACTCCCATCCAGCAGTTAGACCAGAGCTGTTTTTGAAAACGCGAACTTATTAAGGCCACTACTAAATCGGTGCTCCCATCCAGCAGGAGCTCCCCGTACCAAACGATCCACGCGCGCTCCAACAAGGAAAAATGAAATCGCACCCCCTCAACGCGGATGCCTCAGCGCTGATGTAAACCAACGGAGCTCCCAGTACCAAACGACCCACGCGTTGATCTATTGCACGCTCCTTCACCCAGTCCGCGCACCAGTCACCTGTCCATGCCAGCCGAAACGCTCTCCTGACCCAGCCAAAACGCTTTCCTGACCTCTGATACCACTTATTAGAATTGTAAATGTGGAAAACACAATTCATATAAGAACAATCACGTAGATTAAGAAACACAGATTTGATTGCCACAACGGAAGCCAACTCTGGAAGGAATTTTTTTTTAATCTACTTGGTTATATAAATTTCTATTTAAAAATGCATATCGTAGATTTCTTATTTATTCGTCTGTTCTGTCAGTGAATTGATTCGGACATTTAGGTTGCGAGAGACATTTAGGTTAGGAAACAATTGGAAGGCTTGCAGAACTTTACTCACCTACTCTGCGCCTGGATAGCTGGATTTGAATAAATTTGCTCGCCGAATCCCACTCCAATAACATCAAGCACGTCAGCGTCAATGCCAGAGGGGAAGAAACCTCTACCTCCTTCCGGGAGCCATACTCATCGATAAGAGCATTGCTGAAAAGAATAATTTCATGTCTGCAGTTGCAGAATCTTAGACGACATGAATCCTGGATCTGCCGATCAAGCCCTGGATTCTTTTCTTAATGTCGATATAGTGGATGCAGTACTTCTACGCCGACCAGATGAAACCGCCGGACGCCGGCCGATCAAGAAGCACGGTGGACGATCACCTCGAAATGGAGTTGGTAAATATCATAAACACCATCAACAAGTTCGACGGCCATTACTACTTCGCCTCGGCTGCCTTCTTCCCTTCGCACCTGCCAGTCTCTGCCCGAGCCCTTCGTGAGCACCATGGCCAGTATGACAGGTTCTGATCAGATTTCTAACTCTGCTGATCAGGAAGAAATGACCATGTCTCTCATCGGCGCAGCTTCCTTTGAGAAAGTGTGGAGCTAAACGAATATTCAAATATATGCGAGAAATTTATAATCACGGGACAAATATGATATGCCGAGCGGCTGCTGCTGAAAGCGAGGGAATATTAAGGCCTGCATCAAGTTGTAATGTAAATAGTGCCCGATGATGGCTTTGTTTTCCTGTGTTCGGCTTCCAAGTGTTTTAATCGTTTTATTATATTATTTTCGAGTTACTACTTTGTTATTTATTCCATAACATTCTACCAAAATGGATTTCTTGGATTGCTTCATTTATTAATTTATTGGGTGTTTGCTTTTCAAAATGTGGACCACCAAGCAATCCTACAGAAATTGTACGAAAATGGATTTCTTGGATTTTTTAATTTATTCTGTGTTTGCTGTTCAAAATGTCGACCACTAAGCGATCCTACAGAACTTGTACGATTTAATTACACAGCTTCTTGTAAGCACAAATTATACCAGCTGCAATCCTATCCTTGTCTTTTAAGTGTTATTTGTTTCCCTGAGTGGTTGCCATGTATTGGCGCTATTGTCTAGAAGGCTACCACATATATACAGTGGTCAACCTTCATAGATCCATATCTCCATCCAGTAGACATTGACAAAGCCATGTACATCATTTACTCATTCAATTGATTGCTCCATCAAACATCTTGAACAAAGATCCACTGGTCAACCTTCATGGATCCATATCTCCAGCCGAGTAGAGATCCATATCTCCAGCCGAGTAGAGATTGACAAAGCCATGTACATTTACTTCCGTGTAAGTTTTAGGCTTTCCTTGGTAGTATATAGCATATTTTTTTGTGCCAAGAAAATACATGAACACTCTCTTTACAACATACCAATGTTATTTTTCACTTGTCGACATGTATATGCTCAATACTCTCACTGAGCCATATCTAGTCTAGTGTAGACCATCCCATATATCAAATTACCAATGACACTAGCATATTTCTTCTATTTTTGGACACTATTCAATAGTTATCTTTGCTTGAATTGGTATTGTTTGCAATTCTGCATGATGAAATGTTTTAACAATGTTTCAATAAACTTTCTTTGATTTAACCACAATTTTCTAATTGTTTGATCTCTCTTGATATCCATTCCTAGAATAAAGTTTGTTGCACCGGGATCCTTCATGTTGAACTTAGAGGACACGTGCATCTTCACCTCCTTTATTGTGTCCATGCCCCTTCCGACCACCAACATGTTGTCGACACATGAGCAGTCAACTATCCTGGGAAATGAGAGGAAATCCATGTGGGTAGTAACATGAATTTTTAGACATTCAATTTTACATGAACTAGAAGTGGAAAAATAAGAAGAAGATCTTGGGAGTTGGAACAAAAATCTTGGGAAAATTATGGAGCATGGTAGAGAGATTTTGGAGATCGAAATTGAAGATCCAGGTTTTCAAGCTCGAAGAGTGAACTCCTAGGTGAGTTGTACTATATCAATAAGTGTTTTTTGTTTTCTTCTAATAGTTTTTCATAACAATGATTTCCCTTGAGTTCCCAGATGAGAGATTCCTAGCTACCTATGCTAGAGAGACCCTGATAAGTGAATGGGATGCCTAATGGATTGAGACCACTAAAGGGGTACATTCCTTGGGTTGGGCAGGTCAAGAGGAAGAGAACTGTAGGAAATTTGAGATAGCTATAGGAGAAATCTAGTGGGTTGTGTGATATGGAGTTGTGAGGGGATTGTGAGAGGCACCCTTATTTTGTGGATTCTTATAACTAGCTCGAGGGTGACTTGCTATTGATATTTGGAACAACAGGTCTATGATTGGGTGGAATGTCCTTTCGAAGAAGATGGTTGCACAAACACTCTTTTAAAGATAAGTATTTATCTATTTTGTTGAATTATTCCATGAATGTAATTGTTATGCATTTACTCTATATATGAAAATGGTTTTATATGTTGTTGTAGATGTTTTAACAGTTGCATTCATGATTTTTGAGAACGTTGTAGTTACATTTAATTATGGATATCATAAATTAATCAAAAATATGTTTAAATCGCAACTCGTAAGCTATAACATGGTCGGGTAATCTTGACAAAGAATAATCGAGTTGATTTTTATCAAATAAACCCAAATCAGTTCAAGTCAAATCATGGTCGAGTCGACTCGTGGTTGAGTAGACTGCAGAAACAACAATGTTGTTGCATCCTGTTGAGTCGATGTTCCCTAACAACTTGTATAGGGTTCCAATCTAAACTCTGTTCATTAAAACCATCAATCCTCTAACAATTTTCTATGTATCATTATGAAATAAAGTGTACATCTATGTATCACTCATTGTGTTGACATATATTATATTTGTTGCCAAACCCGAAATATGTAGCATACCTGGAAGGCTCCTTCTCCTCCCATCCTATAGGTGTCTTGTAGGATCAATCAAACTCTTCCCTATCCAAGAATTTTGGTTGTTGAGTTGCTCCCCAAGAATACATCTCCTCCTTTATATCTATGATATTCACATAATCATTCTTTGTGGGGTGTCATATGAAAATATGCACTTGATTTGATGAATCAAACATCATGATTTGGCTGTATATTGGTCGATACCAGATACACATCGCCTCCTTTATATGGAGTGGTATTTCTTTCAGTCGACTATTTCTCATCAGATCTTCGAATGATATCAATTTCTTTCGACTTGTGGTCTCTCTTGTAATGCCCATCTTTACCACATTCCCAACATATTTTCACCGACTAAAGCAGGGGTTTAGATCTACCTTTCGACTTAGACTTTCTATTGGATAATTTTCCCTTATCTTTGTCGACTGGTTGACCTCAAACCATCAAGGAATCCTTGGTCAACCCTTCCACGTTCTTATGTCTCTTTTCTTCTAACAACAGAGATGCAACCACATCTTAAAGTGTTAATGTGATTGAATTACTCCCTATAGCCATGACTAAGCTATCCCAAGGGTCTGGAAAAGAACATAGTAGGTTAATACATTTTTCCTCTTCAGTGATTTTAATATCCATTGGAAATAACTAACTTATTACAATATTGAATGCATTCAAATGCTCTATTATTGAGCCCCTATCGCTCATCCTTAGAAGATATAGACTCTTCCAAAGAAACAACTTGTTTTCCAGGGATTTTGATCGGTACAAGACTCCCAAATTGTCTCATAGTTTTTTTGCAGAGTCTTCACTCAAGACATTCAAGAATACTGAATCTGCAAAACAAAGTTGATTCATACTCCTTTCTCTCCTCTTTAGTTTCTCCCATTCTTCCTTCAACATACCTGTTGGAATTATTCTGGGAATCAAGCTACCCATTGTTCTCTATCTATAAGGGCATATTCATCTTAAGCTTCCAAAGCTCAAAATTCTGGCCATTAATTTTTTCGATCTCTATCCTTGAACTGCGTTCTTTCAAGCACAAATTAAAAATCACTAACTTACAACTTCCATTGGACCTAGGTTTATCTTAGATCCAAGATATTCTTAACCTTTCTCTGATACCACTTGGATAAAAACTAATATGATGCCAAATGTAGAGAAAATTAATCCGCACACTAAGCCAACTAGGAAAAAGAAAATAGATTCAGACATAGAATAAATGACAAATGCACACAATATACAAAGATTTTACCTTGGAAACTCTTAATCATTAAAACTAACATTCATTGAGCATCTTTCTATGTTGTCTTATTAATTCATAGAATAAAGAGTTACCTGACTAACCTTTGTCTACATCTACGAAACAATCATCATCCTACTCTCTTTTTTTTTCACAAGAACAACCCTGCATCCAATTTGGCTTGCATCTACATAACCTTCATGATTCTTATAAAGATTAGCTTTTATGGTATTACAACACACCATATTTATATGATTTACAACGTGAAAAACTGTAAATCATTGCGCCAAAAAATGGTTACAGATCGATGTGACGATTGGCTACAATTCCATGAATCTCGAGATTCTGTTACAGTCAACTACCAGTCGATTACTAGTCAACCTCTAGTTAATCCTCATTTGGTTGTCACTTAGCCTTCTATCAACCTCCTATCAATTGACCTTTCGACATCTTGGGTCAACTACTTCGACCTTCAACTTTTTGATTGATCATTTTCACTTTCAACATGACTATCGACTTGACTTAACACGTCATTAAATTCATCAGCTAATTAATTCACCCTGAATAGACAATCAATTAATTGTTCTTTCACTAAAAAAAATATAACAACCCAAACATATTTGTAGTTGTTGTTAGTATGGTTATATCCTCCCCGGTGGTTAGGGTGTTTAAACTTTATTAAAGGGAATGTAGTCTCGTTTATAGGGTTGCAATGGTTATTGGTAAGGTTGTTTGGGGTATAATAGTAAAAGACACAAAATCCAAACTCCATAAGAATTGAACTTGGTTAAGTTCCACTACTACTATCGATATTACTTCAAAGTAATATATAAGTTTAGACTATGAAAAAACACTCGTTGAGCATTGAAGCCACCCTCTTTAGTCTATTTCAAAGATAAACATGGAATATTATTGATTCATTAATATGTACACGTACAAAATTATTTAATAGAATTCGTTTGCTTCGTGTACTCTTAAATTCTGAATGCAACCACTTTATACAAATAAATTTTAATGTTTATTTAAGAAAATGAAGTACGAATATACCCCATTCAATCGTTTTCTAATTTCACCGAAATCCTAATAATACCATAATGAATATATGGAGAGATTATTATTATATCTTTTATCATATTGTAAAAAGATTAAATAATTTGAAATTAAGATTTATATATATATATATATAATTTTTAACGTTTGAATTATTAATATTTTTTATTAAATTTTTTAAAAGATTTTAGCGATTAATATTAATGGATTATCACTAAGTTAAAGTAGTGTTGTCAAAATGTTTAGTAACATATATTAATTATAATCACCATATTTTAATGAGAGTTATAATTACCCTCATTAATAACTTATCGTTAAATAAATAAATAATTGAAAGTTGTATGAAAATTGATTTTGAGATAATTTTCAATGACTCAAATAATGTTAATTGAGACATTAATTCAACCTTCAATTTCAAATCACATGTCACACCACCTCCTCCTTACTTGAACATAAAGATTACAAATGGGTGGAAAGTTCATACATGTTTCCACATTGCGTGAATTAGATACACAAGGTAAATTGATTAATTTTAATAATTTTATGATCAAAATGTAATATTATTAGTCAAGAATTTTAACTTGTGACTAAGTAAATGATTTATACATTAATATAAAATCACTTTCTACCATTCTTATAAATCCTAGAACTTGTCAACATCTTTTAGCCAACAAGAAACACATTTCTAACCAACAAGAGACACATTTGCATATACTTATGTACATAAATTAGTCATTTAATGGATATTGAATGGACAAACTATTTATGGTATATGTTAATTTTTCTTACAATAGCATATGTTACATTAGATTTCCTATGCAAATTTTATGCTAAGATTATTTTAGATTATAAAGACAACTACTTTAGCATGGAATTCTAATAAGTGAGAGGATGATAGGAACATCATATTTCCTATGCAAATTTTATGCTAAGATTGTTTTAGATTATACAGACAACTATTTTAGTATGGAATTTTAATGAATAAGTGAGAGGATGATAGGAATGTAGATTACTAAATAGAAATTTTAAATTACTTGTTAGGCATTAATGCAATTCAAATATGCAATTTTATCATATTGATTGTCCTATTAACAAGACTTAAACTATTTTTATTTTTATTTTTAAGTAAAAAAGGAGGATCCTATTGTATTTATTGTCCAGTCTTACAAAAACTTTTGGAATGCCAACTGTTCCACCGAAAAACATAAACTAGGACAACTGGCTTCCTATGCAACTTGTTTCAAAAAATGGCCTGTCATTTGTCCTGCCCCAAGGAAACCAAGAGATATGGTAGCCATTAGTCTGAACATGTTCCTTTATCTTACTCCTAACAACATATTGAAATTTTGACAGAGCTAGAGCCCTGGCTCTAAACAAAACAGTTCCTCTAACCAGAATCATTAACTATAGCAATTACCTGGGGGGTTCAACATCTCCTTCATTCTTTCCCACTCTGGCTAGCAGCACAAAGGGTTGTGCACACGTTGGGCACCGTTGTCATGGTGAAGTGTCGGAGTAGGCATCATACAACATGTCTAGGCGTTGGTTGATTTGGAGGCCACGATGGATTTGGTCCTCCACCAGGCTTCTTGTTTCAAATATCAACTCCAAGTGTTCTAGGTGGAGGAATGGCGGTTGGAGATGCCATAATTCCTGCATGATGGAGAGGGGACGTGGCGCAAGAGCCCTGCCACCCTCCCTCACCCAACTATCCTTCGCCTCTCCTATCTTGTGCCTATCTTGTTGTCCGCTTTGAGCTTCCTGGTGATCCGCGTCTATGGAGAATTCACCTGCTGTTGAAGTCGTCGTCGCGTCCACACCTTCCGGGATTTCTTCTTCGACATAGCAAGTGGTGGGTTTCTCCATCTTGTCGCCTTCCTTATGATTGTGCAGTGTCCCTGTGGCTCGTTGCTTAGCTTCGCCCAGAAAACAAGTTGGCGGATTCCAATTGTCAGGAACAGTGAAGAGGAGATGTTCCGGAGGAATATGGATTGGTTCTTTCGGAGAAACCTCCTTCACATAGGCCATGGGAGGCGTCCTAGGATTTCTGTGTTTGTGGACTCTTTGTGTCCAAGCTATGGACAATGCCCTCTCGAATTTCTGTTATCTCTTTCAGCGAGCATCGAAAGCATACCAGGCTACACATCTGCGAGGTCGGCCTCTTTCCCTCGGCATGTGGATGAGCAGAACTATGACCAAAACGTCAACCAGGTGGCTAGCTTTGCACCAGTGCTCAGAAGACTCAGACTTCGGCCAGTTGAATTCAAAATGCCTCGTCTCCCATTCATAACCGTCGATAAACATGAGGTTGATCGTGACATGATTAGAGGGTGATCGTGACAGGATTACCCATAATGGTTATCCCCCTAGTGCTCTGTGCATTCGTCCTCCTCACGCGCACGAGAGGGCTCTTCCCATGGGCCTGGATGCTCAGGATTTCTCCCATATTAATGGTGTGGAGATGGGAGTCAGTGGCCTATATTTAAGGCCATGCCAGGCTCTCCATCGCGTGTCCAAGTTGTACTACGTGGCACCCCATCTGGGGTGAGACTTAAACTATTATTTTAATTGTATCATTTTATAATAATATAACTAGGTTGATAGTAAGTGTTTGCTTGTAATCCATAAGTATAGATATATTCATGTACCACATCCACACGTGATTTCTTTTAGTGATACAATGATCAAAAGTGCATGTTCTCTAGACATGCCCTACTCTCAATTTTTATTTCAAGTTATTTTGATTTGATGACAATAGGTTGTTCTTGTTATGATAGTAATTTAACTACTTGAATTGAATCTAAAAATTTTGAGGGCCTTGGCATGAATTGGATGAGTGAAAATGTGGCAATTGAGAATGTGGCTATAGTGTTTAATCTTTATTAAAAGGAATTATATATTTTTATGGGTTTGCAGTGGTTATTGGTGAGGTTGTTTTGAGTACAACAATAAAAAGTGTAAATCCCAAGAATGTACTAAGGCCCAAACTATTAATAGAAGGTGTAAAGCCCAAGAATGTACTAAGGCCCCAACTATTAATAGCCACAAATCAACCCCATACAAGCCATTACCTATTAATAGCCACAAGTCAACCCCATACAAACCACTACCTAAAGGTGATCCATGCTTGTAGGAAATTTCCCTCAGAGGAATGGGAATTTGACCATTACCTCAAGATGCTTGGGTTTTGAGATTTTCCAAAGACGATGAAAATTAGGTGGGTTTTGAGATTTTTCAAAGACGATGAAAACTAATCTTGTATCGTTATTAGTCTCTGCCGGAAGGCCAGGGCAGGGATTATAGCAATGAGTTCATGGCTGACTTGATATTAGTTTAGGGTTGACTTTAAATTTTTTTAGAAATTATAATGTTTAACTTAGGAAGTTTGTATTCATATATTTTAAAATAAAAATAAAAATGTATATTTGTTACAATTTTATTGGTTCATACGTTTGAAGTGTTATTTCCATCTTCACTTCTTCCAGTGTTTTAATTAACACTTATTCCAAATGTCATCCTTAACTCAAGTACTCACTGTACTTTTCCATGCTATCTGAACTAATCAACTAGTTCCACGTTTCCAAAATCACATGGCTTGATTGTCATCAAGCTGATATGAATCTGCATGATGTACGATTTATGGGCTCGAGGGTTTCTTGTAATTTGTGATTTGAAGGCGGTTTTTGTCTCTTCACTGTTGACTTGACGGGGAAATCAGAGGCGAAGGGCAGTACCAGCACCCGTGAAAATAGATGTGGCATTTGCTTCAGTTTTTTCAATCTCAAGCCACAAATTAAATGGTTTTTGAGTTCATTTCTTTTGGTTAATACACGTTTTTGATGTACTAGGAGTCTAGCTATCTCATTTAGCTTTGCTTGTGAGATTTATTTTTCTCAACATGATGTAATGCATGATTTAACCTTGCGTCTTGCAAGCCAGTATAGTGCTATTCAAGGTAAGAGTATTTTCATGCCTCACAAGAAGGATAGTATTACCACAAACTGGGTTATACTAAAAAATCAGAGATCTAGGGCTCAATTTGTTTCAATTCATACAGGTCAAACTCCTGAAACTTGTTTTCTCTTTCTACTTAAACGTTCAATAATTATTAGTTCAATTCACTAATTTTCCAATTTATTAAGGTGGGCATTTTTATCAGCGTAGCTGACTGTTACATTTATGGGATGTATAGGTACAATGGAAAAGAAAAATTGGCATCAAATAGATTTTCTCGAGGTGGAAGCTTTGACTTTATTCTTTTTTGCAAGTGAATATTGTCTTCCAACATTTTTACATACCATGCCAAATCTTAAGGTTCTTATCATCTACAATTACAATTCAAAGCGTGCAATACTTCATGGGCTGCCAGGCTTTTCTTCAGTTACCCAGCTCAAGTCTGACTTACTTTAGAAGTTGATTGTGCCTCCTTTTTTCGAGTACTATAGATCCTGGGAGTGTCTGGAAAAGTTGTTTGTCTGTCCCTACAAACACTGTTGCTTAAAACTTTATTGAACTCTGTATCAAAGTTTTGGCTTGCGTACCATGCACCTCCAGTTATCCCTTTTGAAGGTGTTAATTCTTCCAGTATATACACTTTCTCTGCTTGTTCTAACTGCGCGAGCGTGTTCTTCTTATTCCATATGCGGATTTGCATACATCGAGAACCTTTAGACTCTGCCAGACCATGTTTTTGTAGGCCCGGGTTTAGGATCAGCCACATTCAAGTGAGAATATGAGTTGTTAATGTGTCTAGTCTTGCTCTCACATAGGTTAATGCTATCGGCTGCCAGTGAAATGGCACAAGCAATTTTGAGAATCTGCATCTAGTTCAAAATGCAAAAATGAATTCTGAAACCACTTGATTTATGCATCCGTGAAAACAAATTTATATCCCATTTCAAGCACAGTCCGTAGAAAATCAATTCTCCTGGTTAGAGGATGACTTTCTCATTAAAGGCATAGGCTATCACCAACCAACATGCTATGTAGGATGTTAAATACATTATTGGCTCCAATCTCAACATTGTTTACATAGCCGAAAACATAATATAAGATCAAAGCAAATCACACTGTTCTTTGCAATGTTGCTAGTATTTAGTTCAATTAGGAAGGAATTTTGTTCTCCTCCCGGTCAAAGAAATATGATTCCTCTGTGGAATTAATGCAACAAGCTCAGAATAATTTCGGAAAAAGACCTCGCTCCAGTAATAGATTTGGAGATGAACCTACGGTAAATCACATGGATTTGAAGGCGCATTCCTCAATTTTCCATTTTCCAACTCGATATCATAACTCTTATATGATGTCAATCCCCTTATTTTTACATACCATGCCAAAGATTAAGGTTCTTATCATCTACAATTAGATTTCAAAGCATGCAATACTTCATGGGCTGCCAGGCGTTTCTTCAGTTACCCAGCTCAAGTCCGTCTTACTTCAGAAGTTGATTGTGCCTCTATTTTACTAGTACTGTAGATCCTGGGAGTGCTTGGAAAAGTTGTTTGTTTGTTTGTGTGAGGGCTTGGGAAATATGAATCTATTTGATAAGGAACAAGCCCTAAAGTTTCTGAAGTTGGTAGCAATTAACTTTGATCACCGTAGCGATTTGGAGGAATTGCTAGGAAGCTTATGCAATTTAACTTCCCTAGAGAGGTTGTCTGTCACTAATTGCCATCTTATCCAAAATTTATCTGATGACTTGGGGAGGTTAAGGTCACTTAGATTGTTGAGATTGTCTACATGTCCAAGCTTGTCAATGCTTCCTCCTCCTTCCATTTGCAGACTTCAGCAACTAAAATTTCTTGATATTTCACTGTGCATGTCTTTGAAGGACCTTCCGATGGAATTTGATCAACTACCAAAGTTAAAGATGTTGGACATGAATGAATGCTCTCGACTGAATATATTGCCTAAAGCATTAGCCAAACTAAGGTCTTTAAAACGTGTAATCTGTGATGAGCACACCGAACAACAGTGGTTGGCTATCAAAGCCACCGCCATGCCTAATCTCACAGTGGATTTGGTCGAAGAACGCTTTAATTTGGACTGGCTGGATGATTGAAAAGGTTCATGAGACATCCTCTTGCCCTGTGCAATACCTTCAATCCAAGACCCTATGTTGGTGAATTATGTACAAATTATGTACTAATAGATAATGATGCCTATTTTCTCACACCCAGATCATAATTTCAGAGTTTTCAAGAAGACAGTACGAATTTCTATTCAATGAACTAAATATTTGAAGTTCTAATGCCCCCAATACAAATGCAATGGAATTCAATGAAGCTGTTGCACCTTTTATAGACTTTATACATAATTGATCGACAATTGAATTTGGGTCATATTTGAGAAGAAAGAACTTGGAGCATTCGAATAGTTTGAAAAATAAAGGGTCTTTCAAGGCTTCTCAGCCCATGTCATCAAGTGCAAAAGAAGACGTGGATGCCATTCTCATCCAGTGTAGGAGACTGAGTCGAAGCTGCTCACTGTAATAATTAATTACAGGACATACCAGAATGAATATGTAAGAATGGAAGAGCAGGTGAAAGACCCCATTAGGGACAGACCCCAAAATGGCCCCGAGAATTTGCAAAATCATGGCGACGAAGAGGATTTGGAACATAAGGCTAAATTCTTTGCAGGCTTGTTGGATCCCTCCAATGGTGTACTGGATCCCTCTTATGTTGGGATGCATCGGTTACTGATTTACATAAAGGCCTTCTCTGGTTGTATTCAGCGTCTGGTACTCTCAAACAACCTCTCATTTTTCAAAGATTATGTATACCTTACAAGTTAATGGGTTTCGATCCCTTCAGCTCTCGGATTTGTGTGCCTATTATACAAGCATTATTGTTACACATATACTATATGTATGCCTATGTAATAACAATGCAATCCCCGTCAATACTTTTGCTCCAAGTGGCATCCAAGCCCTGCTTATTTGGCCTTACGCAATGAAGGAGCCTTGTATCTACAAAAAATTGTCTTAAAGGATTCGACCCACTGGCTTGGAGGTGGAATCATCTGTCTACTGCATTAATCCACTGCAATTGTGGAATTAGAAACATTTGCATCTATAGAATTCTTGAGATAAAGTCTTGTTGGTTAAGCTCATGAAAAATGGCACCGAATGCATAACAAATCAAAATCCCACCACGAAAAACAATGCATTTTATGAATTTTTTGGTCCTAGCGACACAATCATTGTGAGACTCGACATAACAACTCAACCTGTGTGCAAGAAAACTTTGAATAAAGTCCTCGGTCGATAGACAGGGAAATGGAGATATATGCTTACGAGGAGTAAGAAATATAGTCACTTATTTTATTTCATGAAAGGTGTAGAGAGGGACTAAGAGAGATTTGGACTCTACACGAAGCATAGAGATTTCATTATCCAAACAGATTCGACAACAATTCTACACTATGCAAGCTACTCTCTCACTTATAAAATCGCATACCAAGGCCTCAAGGCTAAAATCAATGGGATTTTATAAAAAGGGACTTTATCGATGGTATGGATGTTACTAGGCATGATGGTTTGCATATCGAACTGGATTTTGCGAAAATAACTTTCCTATAACTAACATGTGCAGGTGCTCTTTTCCATCTCATTAAAGGTACAATGGACCAAAATGTGGTTGCAACTACTTGAGGGTAACTCATTCACTTGCTTTGTTGGAAGGAGATATCAAATGGTGTTGCATCCTTCAGCGCTTTCAAATAATAACAATGAGATTTGGCAGTCAAAGAATGTATTTAAGTTATGGAATGATATAGAGAAGCATCATTTTAGTGACGATTCTAGTATTCATTACTATGTCGAATGGGTTCCTTCTGAATGGCAAACCTAAAGTATCTTGCATAAGTGATTTGGAGAGAGTAGAGCCATGTGCGAGATATTTTTAATAAGGCTCAACAATTATCACTGGTGTTAATGAACTTCAGTTAGATGTCAATATTACCAACGGATGGTAATTGTCATCGACGTGAATATTACTTATTGTTGATGTAATCTTGGCTAGTAGTTATGTCTCAAGGAGACTTGGAGACTTAGTTAGATGAATTTTTAGCTAGATACAGGATGGATGTTGGCGCAAGAAGGTCAAGCACTAGGAAGTTAAAGAAGGAATAATAAGCTTCCTCTCGAAGATAAGAACTTAAGTTTGTAATTTTGATTAGAGTAGTAACCGATGGCAATTAGGATCGATTTATTCATTCTTAAACTATACAATTGATGAACAAAATAATGATGGTCTAATCTTGTCCCTCATTAGTTGTAATCATTCACAACTGAATTATTTCTATTAATCTATCAACCGTATCAAGATTTTAACTACAAATTTATGAATAGTCTTACCAAACTCTTTATGAATAGTCTTATGCATTGTCGTTTTTTCAGTGATAATATCAATGGAGCTTTTGTATCTTGCTCGTGTCAGTGCAAAGAGATTTTTTCCTCTTTACAATGCACAAAGTCCTTTTGTTTTAAAGGTCTTTTGTGGTATTGGTATTGGTATTTTATTTTTTGTTACGAAATATTTGCCCTGAGATTTGGATTCTGAATTGAATCATTTTGTTTGCCCTGAGATTTGGATTCTGAATTGAATCATCATATTTGCCCTAAAATTTGGATTCTGAATTTAATCAATGATGAGTCACCTGTTGGAAGGCAATTCAGCATTCTAATGCCTTGGAAATCTTTTCAAGAAGGTTGCCTTTAAGGCTCGTCTGACGAATCTTCAAAGTTTACTCTTGTGAGATTTCTGTAACAAAAAGGCTAAAGTGATTCTAGACAAAGATTCTAAAGGATATAAGAGATCCATTAAGACCACATAGTTATTACATAGTTATTAAGACCACATAGTTATGTAATTTTTTTTGCTCATGCGGATTACCTACTCAATTGTTGATAATAGTGAGTATTTCCCAACTAACTCTGCAGGGACTGCCTTGCCATGCAACCCTTATTGTTAGGTGTGATCAGAAAGTCATTTTTTAAGAAAGCCGAAATGTTCTCATCCCCATAGCATTAATGTATTCGAACACCTTAACAACTCAATTGTTTACAGAAAAATTCGAAGAGCTCTCCAACCTTAGTGCCACAATGGAAGCCACCTTAGCCAAGAAAACTTTTTTTAATCTACCTGGTTTACAGAAAAATTCGAAGAGCTCTCCAACCTTAGTGCCACAATGGAAGCCACCTTAGCCAAGGAAACTTTTTTTAATCTACCTGGTTATATAAATTTCGATTTAAAAATGCATATCGTAGATTTGTTATTTATTCGTCTGTTCTGTCAGTGAATTGATTTAGACATTCAGGTTGCGAGAGACCATCACCGGTCAATATAGCCCTGTTAGGAAACAATTGGAAGGCTGGGAGAACTTTACTCACCTACTCTGCGCCTGGATAGTTGGATTTGAATAAATTGGCTCGCCGAATCCCACTCCAATAACATCAAGCACGTCAGCGTCAATGCCAGAGGGGAAGAAACCTCTACCTCCTTCCGGGAGCCATACTCATCGATAAGAGCATCTGCCGATCAAGCCCTGGATTCTTTTCTTAATGTCGATATAGAGTGGATGCAGTACTTCTACGCCGACCAGACGAAACCGCCGGACCCCGGCCGATCAAGGAGCACCGTGGACGATCACCTCGAAATGGAGTTGGGAAATATCATAAATACCACCAACAAGTTCAGTCACATGATCGCTGCACCAGCCATCAATACCGGGGTGATGGGTTCTTCTGATTTGGCGGCAGCGAAATCGGAACTAGAAATGCGGCGGATTGCGGCGTCGCTTATCAACATCGTGGAAGCCACGTCCGTTACCACCAGGGCGGTTCCGCGGAGCTCGTGCGGCCTGATCACCAACATTAATGTTATATGATATGCCTACTGGCTGCTGCTGAAAACGAGGGAATATGAAGGACTACATCGAGATGTAATGTAAATACTGTACGATGATCTGTTTGTTTTCCTGTGTGCTGCTTCCAAGTGTTTTAATCGAGTTATTATTTTATTTCAAGTTACCAAAATGGATTTTTTTAATTTATTGCGTGTTTGCTTTTCAAAGTGTGGACCATGAAGCAATTCTTTAGAACTTGTATGAAAATGGATTTATTACATTGTAAGTAAAAAAACAAAAAAATGGGTTTGAATTTGTTAAGATTTTTAGGGATAGTTTGATTTTGGTTTGGATCAAAGTTTCATGCATTTCAGAACTTTATTACAAAGGTTTTGTTTCATTTTAAACCAACCCAAATACTTAGAAAATAGATCAAATTTTTAAATTAACCAAAAATTTATTCAGCATTTGTTTTTCAAAATATTGACAACTACTACAGAGCTTGTACGAATTATCCCACTCCTTGCTTAATTTATTCCGTGTTTGCTTTTCAAAATGTCGACCACTCCTACATAACTTGTACGAATTAATTACACAGCCTCATGTCAGTACAAATGATACCAGCTTGCCATCCGATCCTTCTCTTTTAACCATTTATTTGGTTTGTTTCAAGTGGGCATTCTTAAATCACACCTCCTCCCTACTAGTTAGGGTGTTTAAACTTTAATACTATTCTCTGCCATCTGATCCTTCTTTCTAACGGTTTATTTGGTTTGTTTCAAGTGGGCGTTGTTAAATCACACCTCCTCCCTACTAGTTAGGGTGTTTAAACTTTATACTATTGTAGAAGAAATTGATCTTCAAACTATTTTTGTTGTCTTAGAATAAAGAGTTACATGATTAACTTTGGTCTATACTTAAAATATAATCGTCATCCTACTTTTAAACGATTTTTCTAAAATTAATTATTATAGTATTACAACATGCCTTATTTATAAGATTTACATCATACAAAACCTTAAATCAGAGTGTCCAAAAATGGTTACAGATTCATGCATATGATTGGATACAATCCTGTAAATCTCAAGATTTTGTTATAGTCGACTACCATTGAGTTACTGTAAGGTACCGGATCTATTATAATAGTCGAAAATATAAATATTACAAAGAATAACAGCAGAACAACACAATATATGCAACCACAACACCAAAATAATACATTTATCAATAGGAAACAATGTTCACTTGCCTCTTCGACGGGGCAACTTCCGACAGAGCAATGCTCTATTACAATAATTCTCAAGAACTCATACTCTTATTTATACTAATTCTATCTTCTAAAGATCATTCTAGTGGAAGATCATTCTAGAAGTGGAAGGTTCTATTAGATCTTTTTACATTTACTTATTCCAGTTTATTAAATAGGCCTTATAAACTAATGTCGACCTTTATTACATAGAAATATATTATTATATCTACGTGAGGGGTTAGGTAGGTTAGGTCCCTAACATGCCCTCCCCCTTGAAAAAGAGTCTTGTCCTCAAGGATTTAGATGAGGAAATTGTTGCAAAATGGTAGTTGGCTCCCACATGGCATCTTCGGAAGTTGCATATTTCCACTACACTATCACTTCTTTGATAGTGCACTAACGTAGACAATGCTTGTGTTGGTCCAAGACTGCTTGTGGCTTCAACCAAATGGAACATTCTTCATCCAACTCAAGGAGACTGGTTTGAGTTTGGCACTTAATACCAATCACCTTCTTTAAGCATAAGCCATGAAAAACAGGATGGAGATTAGAATGACTGGGCAAAGCTAAATGGTAAGCCACCTGTCCCACTCGCTTGATAACTATATAAGGACCATAAGATTTGGGAGCAAGCTTCTGACAGTGGTCCATTTTGAGTGAATTTTTCTCATAGGGTTACAGACAAAAAAACACCTGGTCCCCTTCAACAAATTGTCGTTTAGAATGACCATGGTCTACTTGTTGCTTCATGCAATTATGATCCATGACCAAATTTTTTTTGAGGGTGTGGAGAACGACCTCTCGAACTATAAGATTGTTGTCAACCTCTTGAATCTTCAATACACCTGACATGTAGGACAAAACCGATGGTGGATTTTATCCATAGACTGCTTCAAAAGGAGTCATGCGAGTAGTTGTATGGTAGGATGTGCTGTACCACCATTCAGCAAGGAGTAACCACTGAGTCCACTGATTTTGTCGTTCATATGCAAAACACCGCAAATAGGTTTCCAAATACTTGTTGACAACTTCAGTTTGGCCATCATTTTGGGTATGATAGGCAGTGTTGAGATGCAATTGGGTGCCCTGGAGACAGAAAAATTCTTGCAAAAAATTACTGGTAAAAGTGGGGTCTTGATCAAAGACAATAGAATGAGACATGCCATGAAGCCTGAAGATATTATCCATGAAAACTCGAGTCACTGTGGATGTTGTGAATGGGTGTTGGAGAGATCAGAAATGAGCATATTTAGAAAGATGGTCAACTACCACCATGGTGATTGATTTATCGCCCGATTTAGGTAAGTCAACAATGAAGTCCATAGAAATATAAATCGTGAGTGGTTGGAGTGTTCTTCGGGTCTTGACTATTTCTCCCTTATTCTGTTGACAAACATGACATTCATACCATCCTGAAAAAAAAGAGTGTTTGACCCTTTCATATGTTTTCGTGAACCCTCAATGCCTAGTTGTGGGGCAAGCATGAATCTCCGAAAGCACCTGAGATTTAAGTTGCAACAGTTTGTTGAGTTATTGTGCAAAGAGTATCGAGGAGAAACTCGAGAATTGGATTTCAATTTTTGGATAAGGCCAAAAAATTTAGGGTCTTACAACCATTCCTGGTGAGCATCTTGGAGCCAATCTAATACAATAAAGGAGAGAGGAAAGAGGGATCCTTTGTCTTCATACTTCCGGGAAAGAGCCTCAACAACCACATTTTCTTTTCCCTTCTTGTAAATTATCTCATAATCATATCCAAATAGCTTGGCAACTCATTGTTGTTGCTTTGGGGAGGAAATTCGTTGTTCCAGAAAATGCTTGAGGCTCTGATGATTGATTTTAATTTGGTAGCGTTGGTCCAATAGATAAGGACTACATAGATCCACAACATGTGGAATAACCCACATTTCCTTTTCATTGATTGATTGTTCCAAATGGCACTATGAAAGTTGGTTGCTGGTGAAGGACATCGGTCGTCCTTGTTGCATGAGAACTATGCCAATTCGTTTCTTAGATGCATCACATTCCAGGACAAAACTCTTTTTGAAGCTGGGAAGCGTCAGGACATGATTTGTGCACATAGTCTCTTGAAACTACATGGTCAATTCCTTAAAATCCATGAGGATGGTGTTGGAGAAATTTCTATTTTCAGCACACTAGTTTAGTGAGAGTAACACTAGTTTAGTGGGAGTTAACTAACTAGTTCTCTTTTAGACTTTCTAAACTTAGACCATCACTATTATGCATGCATTCTTAATTATAGGATTTCATTGCCTATATGAGTGAATATCACGCACTCATTGATTAGATCATAATAAACATTGATTCTCATTCTGCATTGTGTATCTCTATTCCTTTTCTTGATAAGCTTTGTTTATGTATGCTTTAGCTAGATCTCCTGTGCAGTTTTCCATGAAACACTGACATGGTATCAGAGCTATGTTGCTTGGAGCAAGACATACAATTTAAAGAATAAGGAAAATCAGAGTTTCGGCGAGCTAAATCCATGGTCGTACCTTTTAGCAGTGATTTCTCCCAAAATATTAAGTTTTTGAGGAAACGACTCATTAGAGAAGTAAATCGACCCATTTTGCAAGTGGGTTTTCAACCGTTTGGAGAGATTTCTCACTGTTTGCTCAGAACGTAAGACAAAAGATAGCCTCCTGAAATTGATACGAATTCGTGGTTGTACCTTTCAACAGTGATTTCTCCCAAAATATTAATTTTTTGAGGAAACGGTGTGCGGAAGAAGTAAATCGACCCATTTTGCAAGTGGGTTTTCAATCGTTTGGCGAGATTCCTTGCCATTTGCTCAGAAAGTAAACTAGAAGATAGTCTCTTGAAACTGATACGAATCTGTGGTCGTACCTTTCTATAGTGATTGCTCCCAAAATATTACATTTTTTAGGAAATGACTCATGTGAGAAGTAAATAGACCCATTCTGCAAGTGGGTTTTCAATTGTTTGGCGAGATTCCTCACCGTTTTCTCATAAAGTAAGTCGAAAGATCGTCTACTGAAACTGATACAAATTTTCACTTAAATTGTTCTTTCTGTCGCGATTTCTTAATTTTTTCACTTGCAGATTGAGAGTAAATTTGTAGGGGTTCTTAGAAACAGTGGGAGAGATGGATATGACAACTATTATACAGTCAACCTTGGTGGTAATCCTCACACCATACAATTATTTTGATTGGAAGCCCAAGGCAGAATTCCAACTCAGAAGGAAATGGCTGTATAATTTGACGATGGCGACAGAAACAGAACCTACATCAGCGATTGAGAAAATGAGATGGACGAACCATAAGGATGAGGCCGCATGGCTACTTCTTGAGTTAATATCCACTGATATATGGTTTCATGTTGCCACATGAAAGACTCCAAACGATATCTGGACCACGTTGCAAGGACTCTTTGGAAAGCAAGATGAGATGCGAGGTCATATGCTTGAGGTAGAATTGAATACCTTAGACCCTAAAAGTTTTGATAATATACATGATTTCTTTACTAAATTTAAATGTTTGATATTGAACTTGGGTGAATGTGGTATTGACAAGTCTACACAAGAGAAACAATTTTTTCTAACAATCTTGGCCAAGCTAGGACTAGTATACGTTGTATATGTTTCCAATTTCCATTTTAGCAGATGTCTTTTTGGAACAAATTGGAAAATGTCTGTGTTGGCTTAGTTCATTGAATCTCTTACACAAGAGCAGACAAAACTCATACAAATGGGTCTCATGAGAGATCCCAAAGCACATGCACTTACCATGCATGATGGAAAAGGGTCATCCAAATAGAATGAGAATGAGAGATATTCCAAACCCTTTAATGATTCTTCAGGTTCCAAAGACTCTTTTGATTCCAAGAAGAAGAAGAAGGGGAAGACGTGCACTCACTGCAATAAACCGAATCATGAAGAATCAACATGCATGAAGAAACATATCGATCTTATGGCACAGACACTTCAACAGAACAAGCTTGGAAACTTCATTCTAGAGGGAGTCAAGAAGTGAAAGAAAGAAGATCATGCTCCTAAGAAAGGTAATCATCATGCTTTGGTTGCAATTNGAAGAAGTTTTATCTTATTTGAGTCCATGTTCAAGACCCCATATTCTCATGGGGGATGATACTCTAATAGTAGTAGTAGGAGGAGGGAGAGTGGAACTCCACAATTGCAGTTTTAAGAATGTTTTACATGTTCCAAAGCTTTCTATGAATCTTCTCTCAGTTTATCAGATCACTCAGAAAGGTAAAAAGGTTGAATTTACATCAGATTCAGTTTCAGTAATTGACATGCATGACAATTCCATCATTGCAATTGGTGAGGTGGATCACAAGTCAAGGTTGTATAAATTCACTAAGTTTTCTGATGATGACTCATATTTTCTACTTACAGATAAGGAGAGTACTTTGCACGCACCTCCAATACAACATGCATATACTCTTGTGCTTCCATCAGTTTTAGACATAAGAGATGATTCCATACACTCAGATTTTGTACATGGAAATAAATAGGTAGTACAGCCAGATAAGAAGTCAGCACTGAAGCTTCAGCAGATGCCCAAGAAGGCACAATTCACACTTCAGGTAGTAGACAACTTTGTAGGGAATCCATTAGATTCGAGGAGGACTCAATCTCATCATGAGGAGCCTTCTCATGTACTTTCAGCTCTAGAACCTACGATGCCCATGTATTGTTATATGGTTCAATCTACTGATCGAAATACCTACAATAAGGATGTGGGAAATCCATTGTGGCAAGCAGCCATGAAAAATGAGTACGACTCACTCCTAAAGAATTAGACTTCACGTCTGGTTCCACTTCCACCAAAAAGGAATATTTTTAGGTGTAGATGGGTCCACATGATCAAGAGGTACAAGGCCTGACAGGTTGTCAAAGGACTTCATCAGATCCATAAAGATTTCTACATTTTCACGAAGACTTTCAGTGAGCAGAAGTTTCAGACTTTGTGGGATCGTCTTGCAGTGAAGAACACAGTTGTCTAGCAGCTGCCATTTTCTTCTTTTGATACATTATATTTTGATGGGGGGTTTTGTTCCCATGTGGTTTTCCCTCTTTCCTTGTTTTTATTGATTGTTCATTACTTGCATTGTACATGAGCACCTAAAATGGCCTAGTAACCGGGACTCATTTTTTACTCCATAGTGATGTTCAGGGGGGTGTTAGAGAAATTTCTATTTTTAACACACTAGTTCAGTGGGATTTAACTGACTAGTTCTATTTTAGACTTTTTAATCTTAGACCATCACTATTATGCATGCATTCCTAATTATAGGATGTCATTGCCTATACGAGTGAAGATCACTCACTCATTGATTAGATCATAATACACATTGATTCTCATTCTTCATTGTGTATCTCTCTTCCTTTTCTTGATAAGCTTTGTTTGTGTATGCTTTAGCTATATCTCTTGTGCAAGTTTTCACGAAACACTGACAGATGAGACCAAGAGTGTGTAATCATTTTGGACCTAAAACAATGTCAAAACCACCCATGTCGATAGCGAACATATGAGATTTTAGGTTGTACTCGCCAATTTGGAGACACACATTTTCACAATGCCCTCCACATTCCATGGAACCTCCTTGGCAATCATGATTTGAAAATTGTTGACTACATGGAAATAGCAATGGGTTTCTTGAGCAATGCATCGATGAATGAAATTATGGCTGCTACCATTGTCAATTAGGATGATGACCTTCTGATTTTTAATGAAGCTAATTATCTTGAGGGTTTGGGGAGAAAATAAGCCAATGAGTGCATTCAAGGAAATTGTCGGTTCAAATTATGGTGGATTAGATTGCAGAGTGATAGGAGTTGGCTCGGGTAGATCGGTTGCATGAGAAGCCTCAATCTTGTCTTCAGCAACATCCTCAGATATTTCCATGAAAAACTTTTGTTCCTTACACTTGTGGCCTGGAAAATATTTTTCATCACAATTATAGCAAATACCTTTGAGCTAAAATTCAACCATTTATGCCAGGGTTAATTTTTGGATATTGAGAGGGGTGGGATGAGGGGCAGGAGTGGTACGGTGAGTGCGTGAAGGGAAAGAAGGTTTGAGGTGTTGGGAAAAATAATCTATTAGGCTTCCTTGGCACATTGAGTAGCTTCCAACCAAGTCTAGGGGTTATTCATGAGGACTTGAGCTCGGATGTCATCCTTGACGCCACTGATACACAATTCTCAAAAAAACCTATTAGACATTCCCTTTGTTCTGAAAGCTGATTTCTCAAATGCAGCAATAAACTCTTCCTTTGTACCTGATTGTTTCAATTTGGTAAGAGGAACCAAGGAGTGTGTATCAGTGTGAAAGAGGTCATAAAGTCCAACCACAAATTGGGTCCAAGCCACATATCCTTGGCGTAATTTTCAACACCATTTCCAACATTCAGGGTCCAAATAGAGGAAACTTTAATGAATTTTGGCCAAGTCATCAATGATACCATGCAAGGAGAAGTAGTGTTCCATTTGAGTGACCCAACCAGTGGCATATGAGCCATCAAATTTGTTCACCTCCACTCGTGGAATACTCAGATCACGATGAAAAGGGTTGGACTAAAACTGTTGGGAATTGGAGGAAGTGATACCTTTGAGGTTAGAAGGTTGGTCAGATGAAGAAGGGATTCTAGAAATGGGCAGTTTTTCAAGGACCTTGGAAACAAATGAGTCAAACTGAGACTCAAAGTGGGATTCAAGCTAGCTGGCAAGGTGTGGATTGATGTCCTTCTTTAGTTCCTCTTTCAGATAGTCCATTTTGGACTCAGTGTGGGTAGCTATGTGGTTTTCAAGGTCTTGGTTGCGAGTGTTGGCCATGGTGAGGGGTAAACACGAGAAGAGGTGGGTGAAAAGGGTAGGTGGTTCCACAGAGAAACAAGGATAAGAAATGATAGGTCTCACTATGATCAAAACGAAAAGAGGATTCTAATGGAATAAGTCCCAAGTAGGGATGTCGGAAGAGGGTTGGGACCACATGAAAAAAAATGCTAAAAAATTATAGGGACCACTGTGATTAGGATGAAAAGAGGATTCCAATGGGAAAGGTCTCAGATAATGGTGTGGGTAGGCCCCATAATTTTATTTTACTCCTACTAAGTTATACTTTGATCTGAATAATATTGCACTGTCAGAATTCCCAAATTCTTAATAGGAAAAAAACAATGTCGAAATGCCCAAATTATGAACAAGAGATATCTTGTTTGTTCCCTTTTGGTGTTGTTTGAGTCCCCTGGGTTAGGGTTTTTTTTGCAATGTTTCTACATAAAAGGGTTTTCCTTGTGCTATAGCTATGTGATATACGTACAGGGTCCAACAACAATACTCGACCCAATATCTGAGGGCACCAACTAACGAGGCTAGATTTTTCCCTTAGTCATACTTTCCGACTACCCAGGTACTAGAGAGTATCTTCCCAAGTGTTATTCTCAATAGAAATATAGCAGTCAGGCGACTGATTGATTTATGTATGGAGGGCTTCATGATATCTAGGTCAATCCATATACAGATTTTGTCTAATGAGATACCACTCGACGGGGTTACAAGGGTGGCCAACAATGTGCGCTTAAGTACCACATGTAGTTCATGTGTGTATGTGTCCTCGACCGTGGATTTATGCACTAAAAGTTAGATCTCTATAGCTTTAAGATGTCAAAATACGTTTCTACCTTGAAAAAAATAACCCATAATTTTCTGCTAAGGAAAGTGCTCTTATACCACTTGTAAGGTACCAAATCTATTATAATCGTCGAAAACAGAAATAATGTAGAGAATAATAGCGGAACAACACAATATATCAAACCATATCACCAAAATAATACCTTTATTGATAGGAAACACTGTTCACTTGCCTCTTCGAGGGGAAACCTCCAGCAAAGAAACACTCTATTACAATAATTCTCAAGACAAAACTTATTATGGATCATACTCTTATTTATACTAATTCTAGCTTTTAAAGATCATTCTAGAGGACGATCCTTATAGAAGAAGAAGCTTCTATTAGGTCTTTTTACATTGACTTATTTTAATTTATTAAATAGGCCTTATTAACTAATGTCAACATTTATTACATGGAAATATATTATTCTATCTACATGAGGTGTTAGGGAGGTTAGGTCCCTAACAATTACTATTTGACCTCTAGTCGGTCTTTGGTCGGCTATCAATCAACCCTCTACAGACCTCTTATTGGTTGACCTTTCGACCTTCCCAATTAACCACTTTGACCTTCGGCTTTCCGGTCGTTCACTTCGAATTTCAACTTGACCATCGACTCAACTCAACTTAACCCGTCAGTCAATTCACCTCAACTAGACAGTCGATTGACTGCTCTTTCACTCCAAATAATATAACAACCCAACATTCTCCCACTTGTTTTCTTCTTTTCTAATATAGGAGAACCTGAACTTTTGTTCACAAACCCAAGGAAACAATGCCCATTGCTTCTCTACACCAAGATAACTTCACAACACTCACAGACTTCGTCAAAGAGTCTTCTATGTTTTTCAGCATGTCTACTTTCTCCAGCAACATCTTCTTGTTTTCCACTATGTCTCTCACGAAAGAGTATTGTATGTCAATAAATTTCATCCTCAAATGGTAAGATGGGTTCTTTAGCAAAAATATTGCATGTTAAATTTCATAATTTATCTTCATAACCCTCTACTCAAGCCCAAAACCTCAACATAGTCGATGCATCCATACATTTTATTTGTTTGCGGGAGTGGCTTCCATGTATTCAGGCTCTATTATCGACAAGGTTACAACCGTGTATCACTTACTCATTCAATTGATCGATCCATCGAACATATTGAACAAATATCCACTGATCAACCTTCATCGATCCATATCTCCAACCTAGTAGACATGTACATTTACTTAACTATCAGTTTTAAGTTTTCCTTGGTAGTATATAGCATATATTTTTGTGCCACGCAAATACTTGAACACTCTCTTGACAACAAACCAATGTTATTTTCCAAGTGTCGACATGTATATGATCAATACTCCCACTGCATGAGCAATGTCTAGTTGAGTGCAAACCATCACATATATCAAACTATCAATGACACTAGCATAGGGAACCTGTGCCATGTCCTCTATTTCTTCTCCTATCTTTGGACACTATTAAATATTTATTTTTGCTCGAATTGGTACCTTGACTGGTTTGTAATCCTGCATGTTGAAATGTTTTAATATTGTTTCAATAAACTTTCTCTGATTTAACCACAATTTTCTAATTGTTTAATCTCTCTTGATATCCATTCCTAGAATAAAGTTTGTTGCACCAAGATCCTTCATGTTGAACTTAGAGGACACATGCATCTTCACCTCCTTTATTTTGTCCATAATCCTTCCAACCACCAACATGTTGTCAACATACAATGATACACATATAAAATGAATACCTTCTTCCTTGTAATATACACAGTGGTCATCCTTGCTTCTGACAAATCCAAAACTGAGTATGTATGTGTCACACTTTTGGTACTGCATCCTTATTGATTGTTTTAGACCGTAAAGGGATCTTTTCAATTTGCATGCCAACTCTTTTATTTCCCTTTACCACTATAATCCTCAGTTTAATTAATGCATAATTTAGAAACAAATGTGGCTATGGCCAAGCAATGTAAAAGAGAAATATATTTCTTGAATTGTAAATAATATAATGTAATGCTACATATTGGGATATGAAGAGAGATGGGGGATGGTTAATCCAAAAGAGAGGGGGAATTCCTAAAGAGTTTCTAAGAGGGTTCCAAAGGCAAATAAGTTATGGGTATTAATTCAAACTCACATTTCTGAATTTTATTTCCATTTTGGAGAAAACGTCTATTTTATGGTTGATTGTATGAGATATCAATCATTGAATATATGTCATAGGGTGGGTGTGAGAGTCACATCCCATAGTTATTGGAAACCATGGGGATGAAGTACAATCAACATTGGGCAGAGTGAGCAGTCAACTATCTTGGGAAATGAGAGGAAATTTGTATCGGTAGTAACAAGAAGTTTTAGACATTCAGTTTTACATGAACGTGAAGTGGAAGAATAGGAAGAATATATTGGGAGTTGGAACAAAAAAAGGGGAAAATTATGGTGCATGCTAGAGCGATTTTGAAGATCAAAATTGAAGATCCAGGTTTTCAGGCCCAAAAAGTGAACTCCTAGGTGAGTTGTACTATATCAACAAGTCTTTTTTGTTGTTTTCTAGTAGTTTTTCATAGCAGTGATGATCTAGGTGGATATCGGTGGCCACCCACCTTTTCCAACTGGCTCAAAGCAGTTTTCTGACAATTTTGGTAATTTACTATTTTTAGTAGTTTTTAACTTCCGAGGCCATTTTGAGGCCCTAAACAACATTTTTTGGGAAAATGGGGAGAAATATGGAAGTTTTTTCGATATTGCCTCCAAAATGAATCTCCTCGACGATACCTTTCCAATGGGCTATCATGCGCCTAAAACAGAGATCATATGCAAAAGTTACTACCCCGGGAAGTTGATTTACTAACTTACCCAAACGTGGACCACATGACTTTTGGCACTTCATATCCTAGGGTTATGTTTTTGGATGTCTATGGTTTTGGGCATTCTAGTTTATTGTAAAAACGCCTTCAGAGCGTCATTTTAATCATCTTCTTGCGAATGAGAGTAGTCGTGACATCTCTTCTCAGAGATAAGCTGCCACCATTCTAGCGAGTCTTTCACTCTTTATTTTTATAGTATCTATACATTTCTTTCATTAATAGAAAGAAATGTACAGAGACTGTAAAAATACAAAGTGAAAGACTTGCTATAATGGTGGCAGCTTATCTCTGAGAAAAGATGTGACGACTACTCGCATTCGCAAGAAGATGATTACAATGAGGCTCTGAAGGGCTTTTTACAATAAACCGGAATGCCAAAAAACCTAGACATCCAAAAACCTAACCCTAGGAGATGAAGCACCAAAAGTCATGTGGGCCCCGTTTGGGTAAGTTAGTACATCAACTTCTCGGGGTCGTAAGTTTTGCATACGATCTTTGTTTTAGGCGCATGATAGCCCGTTGGAAAGGTATCGTCGAGGAGATTCATTTTGGAGGAAATATATAAGGGAATTCTGTATTTCTCCCCATTTTCCCAAAAACATTGTTTAGGGCCTCAAAATGGCATCAAAAGTTAAAAACTGCTAAAAATAGTAAAATACCAAAATTGCCAGAAAACTGTCTTGAACCAGTTGGAAAAGGTGGGTGGCCACCAATATCCACTTGAATCAAGTGATTTCCCTTGAGTTCCCATATTGGATATTCCTAGATACCTATGCTAAAGAGACCCTGATAAATGAATGAGACGCCTAATAGATTCAGAGTAGTGAAGGGGTACATTCCTTGGGTTGGGTAGGTCAAGAGGAAGAGAACTATAGGAAATTCAAGATAGCTATAGGAGAAATCTAGTGGGTTGTGTGATATGGAGTTGCGAGGGGATTGTGAGAGGCACCTTTATTTTGTGGATTCCTAGACCTAGCTCGAGGGTGACTTGCTATTGATATTTGGAAAAACAGGTTTATGATTGGGTGGAACGTCCTTCCAAATAAGTTGGTTGCACAAACACTCTTTTAAAGATAAGTGTTTATCTATTTTGCTGAATTATTCCATGAATGTAATTGTCATGCATCTACTCTGTATATGAGAATGGTTTTATATGTTGTTGTAGATGTTTTAACAGTTGCATTCATGATTTTTTATAATTTTGTAGTTACATTTAATTATGGGTATCATAAATTAGTTGAAAATATGTTTAAATTGCAACATGTAAGCTATAAGAATTGTTTCCAAAAGAAAATTTTGTTTTATGTGTTTTTCCACGTAGTAATTAAGATGGGGAATGTTACAAGGTCCCCATGTAGGAATGTTGTCTTCACATCCATTTACTCTACTTCAAGATCAAATGGTGTGGCCAAAGACATTAGTAATCTAATGGAAGTTATTTTGTAACAGGGGAAAAAATCTCACTGACATCGACTCCCTCAACTTGGGAATACCCTTTTTCTACCAAAGGATCTTTGAACTTATTGAGTTGACTTGATTTTTTCAACATTTTATTGAACACCCACTATCTACCATCAGGTTTCCTTCCATTCTGTAGCTCTACCAAATATCACGCTTGATTCTTGTACAAGGATTCCATTTCTTCGACCATGGCACCCTTCAAGAGTTTACCCTCTATCGAGTGGATTACCTCCCTAACTGAATTATGCTCCTTGCCAGTGGAAGATAAGAAAAATGTAGAATGGAAATCAGATGGACTATACCTTTCATTTGGTTTCCTTAGTCTTTTAGTCCTCCTTACAACCAGATCCAGTTCTTCCACCTCTTCATTTAACTCAGTTGACACATCTAAATCATATTCTTCATTCTTTAGTTCAAAAACTAAATTCTCTAGTTTTTTCTCCATTTAAACCTCTTTATACTTGGAAGTTACTTCAAATTTCCTGAAGATTACATCTCAACTATATACTATTTTCCTCAACAGTGGATACCATAACTTATATCCTTTCATTCCATCTTTGTAGCCAATGAAAACACAATTGATTATCTTATTGTCCATATTGTTCCTCTTTTCCTTAGGAACATGCACAAATGCATCACATCCAAAGACTCTGAGATGTGAAAGTGAAGTATTGTTACCAAACCATACCTTAGGTGGAGTCGAGTCAACTAGCGCGCATGAAGGAGAACTATTTACCAAATATTTAGCCGTGTCGACTGCCTCTATCCAAAATTCTTGTGCGAGTTTGACACCACTAAACATGCTCCTAGCCTTATCCAGTAGCATCCTATTCATTATTTCAGTAACTCCATTCCACTGTGGGATATATATTGTGGAATTTTGGCATTCTATCGCACACTTCTTGCAGAAATACTCAAAAAACTTTCCATAGAAGTCACCTCCATTGTCAGTTCTCATCACCTTGGTTTTCTTATCCACTTGGATTTCCACAAGAGATTTAAACTCTTTCAACTTCTCAAAAACCTATGATTTCTTCCTCAAGAAATACATCCATGTCTTCCAGAAAAAATCATTTATGAAGGAAACATAGTATAGGGATCTTCCAAGTGAAGGTACCGGTACCGACCCAAACACATCACTATGTATCCATTCCAAAATCCATTCTCCCCTTGTAGCTCTAGATGGGAATATAACCTGATTTTGTTTTATATATATACAATGTTCATAGAAGTCAACTTCCAAATTACAATCAAGAAAACCTTCCACCATAACTTTGTTGTGCATAACTCGATTTCATTTTTCACTAATATCACTCAAGTAATATGTCTCATCATCTAGTTCCATAACATAGTCGAGTAAACTTGAAAAAGAATAATCTAGTTGATTTTTATCAACTCAACCCAAGTCAATTCGAGTTGACTTGTGGTTGAGTCGATTGCAAGAACAACAATGTTGTTTCATCCCGTTGAGTCGACGTTCCATAAAAACTTGTATAGGGTTCTAATCCAAAGTACTTTCATTAAGGCCATCATTCCCCTAACCATTTTCTATGTATCATTCTGAAATAAAGTGTGCATGTCTGTATCACTCATTTTGCTGACAACTATTATATTTCTTACCAAACCCGAAATATGTAGCACACCTCGAAGGTTCCTTCTCCTCCCATCCTGTAGGTATCATGTAGGATCAATCAAACTCTTCCCTGTCCAAAAGTTTTGGTTGTCGAGTTTCTCCCAAGAATACATCTCCTCCTTTATATCTCTGATATTCACATAACCATTCTCTGTGGGGTGTCATATGAGAATATGAACTTGATTTGATGAATCAAACATATTGATCTAATTGTATACTGGTTGATGCAAGATACACATCGCTTCCTTTATATGGAGTGGTATTTCTTTCAGTTGAATATTTCTCATCGGATCTTTGAATGCTCTCAATTGATTTCGACTTGTGGTATCTCTTGTAATTCCCATCTTTACCACATTTCCAACATCTTTTCATCGACTAAAGTAGGGTTTTCTATCTACCCTTCGACTTAGACTTTCTATTGGAGAATTTTCCCTTATCTCTGTCGACTAGTTGACCTCTTACCATCAAGGCATCCTTGGTCAATCCTTCCATGTTCTTCTATTTGTTTCCTTCTGGCAACAAAAATGAAACCACGTCTTAAAGTGTTAATGTGGTTGAATTACTCCCTATAGCCATGACTAAGCTATCCTAGGAGTCTAGAAAATAACATAGTAGGCTAATACATTTATCCTCTTCAGTGATTTTAATATCCATAGACAATAACTAACTTATTATAGTATTCAATGCATTCAAATGCTCTTTTACTGAGCTCATATCACTCATCCTTAGAAGATATAGTTTCTTCCAAAGAAACAACTTGTTTTCCAGGGATTTTGACCGCTACAAGCTTCCCAAATTGTCTCATAGTTTCTTTGCAGAGTCCTCACTCAAGACATTCAAGAATATCGAATCTGCAAAACAAAGTTGATTCATACTCCTTTCTCTCCTCTTTCGTTTCTCCCATTCTTCCTTCGACATACCCGTTGGAATTATTTCGGTACTCACAGCTACCCATTGTTCTCGATCTATAAGGAGATATTCATATTAAGCTTCTAAAGCTTAATATTCTTTCCATTAATTTTTTCAATCTCTATCCTCGAACTGTATTCTTTCAAGCACAAATTAAAAATCACTAACTTACAACTTCCATTGGACCTATGTTTAGCTCAGATCCAAGATCTTCTTAACCTTTCTCTGATACCACTTGGATCAAAACTAATTTGACACCAAATGTAGATAAAATTAATCCTCACACTAAGACAACTAGGAAAAAGAAAATAGATTCAAGCATAAAATAAATGACAAACACA
>SNQJ01S0013030.1:3192-15750 GCA_010110895.2 Picea sitchensis | reverse complement strand
AAGTATTTGATGTTTTTTTTATAAAAGTAATATATTTTTGTTTTTTTAATAAATAGGTATTTAGATATATATTATTAGAGTAGGATAACTCGAGAGAAATCTTCTGCCCTCCCGAGTTCAACTTTTCAAGTAAAAAAATAGACCTCAATTCAGCCAAATTTTTAAGGGTAGTCTAAGTTTTGCATGGATCAAAGTTCCATGCATTTCATATCCCATTTTAAACCAACCCAGATGCTCAGAAAATCAATTAAAGTTCTGGATTGGACGGAAATTTAAAAACAGACCACCAGAAAACCTAGAACCTGTCGAAAAAGTAACTTTGGAGGGAAGATTGCTCTGGAGTTAGCCCACTCCTATATTATGTTTGAAAGGTCAATGTTAAATTTTAATTTATTAACAAAACATTTGGTGAAAAGACAGGTTGAAACTTAAATATTGGGAACCATGCTTGTTTAAACTTTAGAAGTGTACCATGTTCGGTATTGCAAGGTGCAAAGGTAAGGGGTGACTATGTATACAATATGCTATTGAGGGGTGTTTCCCCCCACCCAGGTTCAATTACAACAAGTGACATCTTGAGCTCTTAAATGAGCAAGTTATAAGTCTCCACTTTCTACAAAATCCAGTTTATGTGAGATAGATATTTCATTCTAAATTTGAGGATCTAGATTGCATTTGAATGATTTTCTATTTTATTTTATTTTATTTTATTTTATTAGAGAAAATAGACCACCACAAATAGGGCAAATCCAACATAGAAGATGCAACATAGAAGGTGAAAATCCAAAATAAAGTGATTTTCTATCATCACAACTACAATGCTATAGAGTTTGTATACATTATTCATCTTACATATTATATCATAAATATTCATAGTGTTTGCAAATAAATCTTCATTTATGCTTGATTGGATTAATTCTAACCTATATCTGTCTAATCATCAATCTATTAAATCATAAATTTGTTATATGTCAAGATATTAAGCATAGCTAGCCAAGTGTGGTGTTCCTTAATCCTTGAAAAATGAACACAACAAGGTATACATAGAATATAATTATAGATTAATTAGAAGCAAGAGAAAATAAGATGAAATATGTAAAGATACCCATGTATAGTGATAATGTAAATAAGAATACAACGTTCATTTCCCTCTTAGGGTGGGGTGAGGTGACCTTTCATTGAGAAGAGCTCCAAATATACATCACAAGACAAACATTCCATAGTCTCACATCTCTTTAAATATCTTTTCAATAACAAAAACCCTAACAACTTGTGGTCCCTTCACTAATGGGTACCAACTACCTAGTGGGCCTTATAAAGTTGACCCTTTTACATTAAATAAATATCCACTATTATTCAATGGGTCTTATCCAAAGAGGATGGATGCATACAACAATTAGCTAACTCCTAGGTATCCTAAAGCAGGGAGGTTAGGGTAGAAACCTAACATGCCCTCTCCCTTCGAAAGCATAATTGTCCTTAAGGTTGAATACGAGGAAGTTGTTGTGGGATTGTGGTTGGTTCCCATGTGGCACCTTCTAGTGTCATTTCTTTACACTAGATTAATACTTCACCAATCATGTGCTGGCACAATTGACACTCTTTGGTTCCAATACTACTTCCAACTAAAGCTAAATGGATCCTTCTTAATTGAGCTTGGGTAAGTTGGCTTGCACCTTTTAATTCAATCATCTGGCCTACTTTAGACAAGACACATGAAATAATAGATGAGTCTTGGAGTGGTCCGGAAGAGATGGTTTGTAGGCCACTTGTCCAATGCGATGAATGATCTCATAAGGTCCATATAACTTGGGTGTTAATTTCGAAGGTGTTTTTTTCTTTGAGTGATGTTTGTTTATAGGGTTAAAGGTGAAGAACCACCTTATCCCTCACTGCAAAATAATGTGTAGAGTGATGCTATTCTACTTGTTTCTTCATTCTATTTCGACCTATAACCAAATTTTCATTTAGGATTCAGAGATTGACTTATCTAGTGTGGAGTGTGTGATACACTACTTGAACCTTGGAAGCACCCTATAAATATGAAGTGAATGATAATGATTTTTGGCCACAAAATGCTTCATATGGGATCATTTTGTTGGCTCCACGATAAGAGATATTGTACCACCATTTTTTGAGGGGAAGCCAATGTTCCCATTGGTGTGGAGTTTATAAGGTAAAGCATCTCAAATATGTTTCTAGACACTTTTTGACAACTTCGATTTGACCATAATTTTGGGGATGATATAAAATGCTCATTTTTATCTAGGTTCCCTATATTTTAAGCAAATCCTACCAAAATTTTCTAGTGAAGGTAGGTTTCCGATCCAAGAGAATGAAAGTGGGCATGCCATGTAATTTCAAAAATATTATCAAGGAATAATTCATAAACTAAGGAGGGGGTAAATGGATGTTGTAGGGAAAAAATGAGTTTATTCAGAGAAATGGTCAACTACCACCATGATCACACATTTGTTTCCCTCCCTTAGAAGTCCCACTATGTGTGCCGGGATCAATAGTTCTTTTAATACCCCTAGTATTTTTACTATCTCCTCTTTGTTTCTTTGGCAGGTGTCACAGGTTGCCACAAAATCTTGGATGTTACATTTTAGTCCCTCACAAAAAAACAAGTGCTTAGTTTGTTCACATGTTTTATGAAATCCAAATTGATCGAGTGTATGCGACAAATGCAATCCCTCTAAGATTCTTTGTTTTAAGGAAGAGTTATTTACTATAACAATGTGTATGTTATATCACAATGTATATAACTACCATGTATACCCCTTAGGAGGGTTGGGATCATCCTAAATCCTATGAATGATGATTTGATTGAAAGTTTCATTTTCCAACCATTCTTGATGGGGTTCATCAATCCAACCTTCAATGGGTAAAGATAAGGTGAAGACAGATCCATCCACATCAAATTTCCAAGATAAGGTGAAGACAGATCCATCCACATCAAATTTCCAAGATAAGGCATTGACTACCATATTTTATTTACCACTCTCATAGATAATATCATAGGTATACCCTAATAACTTGGTGGCCCACTTATGTTGTTCTGGTGAGGATGACCTTTGTTCAAGATAGTGCTTCAAACTATTATGGTCAGTCTTGATCTAGAAACATAATTCTATGAGGTATAGATTGTAGGTTTATACTTCATGTAGGATGGCCATCATCTCTTTCTCATATGTGGATTCACCAAAATTTTGGTCACATAAATACTTACTGGTGAATGGGAAAAGGTTCCCTTCTTGCATCAATACCACTCAAAGACCTCTTCCCAAGGCATCAAATTCAAATAATAAGGTATTATTAAAATATGGCATAGCTAATACTGGAGTTGTGCACATGGAATCCTTTAAACCTTAGAAGGCTTGTTCAATGACATCACTCCAAACAAAGGAAATTGTTTTTAGCATAAAGATTAAGGGAGCAACAACTTTTCCATAATTTTTCACAAACATCTTGTAGTAGCCTGTAATTCCTAAGAATCCATGTAAGATCTTCAATGTTTTTGGGATGAGGCTAATATTGCATAGTTGTGAATTTCTTGGGATCACTTTTACTCCGTCCTAACTTACAATGTGACCCAAGTATTCAACCTTTGAAGCCCCAAAACCAGTTTGGGAGAATTTTATTAATATCTAGTGATATTGTAAGAGTTATAGTGTTTCATCAACATGTTCTATTTGATATTCCCATGTTTTTGTGTAGATGAAAATATCATCAAATAATGATAGAAAAAAATGCATACAAATGGGTGAAATATCTTGTTCATGAGGTTATAGAAAGTTGATGGAGAATTGCAAAGGAAAAAAGGCATCACTAGAAACTCTTAATGAACTTCATTTGCATTAAAAGAAGTCTTTGGGATGTCTTCCTCTTTCATCCTAATTTGGTGGTATAAAAATGAAGGTCAATTTTAGTGAAAAACTTGGCTCCATGATGTTCATCCAAGAGGTCATCAATAATTGGGATACAAAATTTGTCCTTGATGGTTAATTTATTGAGAGCTTAAAAATTAGGACACTTGTGCCAAGTACCTTCCTTCTCACCATGACCATTAGTGATGAGTATGATTTAGTATTGGGATACATAAATCCCACCTCCAACAAATCCTGAATGATCTTCTTAGTTTCATTGTTTTGTGAAAAAGGGTGCCGATAAGGATGCACATAGGGTAGTTGACCACCTATAATAAGGGGAATACCATGGTCATGTTCTACATGTGAAGGTGTTAAACCTTATGGAGTTTCAAATACACATTGATTCTTAGAGGGAACCAATTGAAAATTAGGGTGAATCTCTTTTGGTGTGGTGTCAACTACTTGGATGGCATTGAATTGTGAAATAACACCCGAGAGGCCTTTCTTCAAAAAATTATCCATATAATGAGAGGTGATAATTTTAGGGGAAATAGATGCAAGATGCTTGAGGATATATTTCTACCATTCCTACATGAATCTCATGTATAACTCTTTGAAATCGAGCATGACTAGTCCCAAAGTGCATAATCACTCTACCTTGAAAACTATGTCACGAGTTCTCATTACATTACTAAGAATGTGAGTTTTGAGATGATACTCACCAATTTTTAGTTTCACATTTTTAAAGTGCCACCCACATTTTATTGTACCACCATTGTTGATCATAATTTGAAAATTATATATGGGACATAGATAACAATGGGTGTCTTATGTGAGTCTTCGATGAATAAAATTGTGAGTGTTGCCACACTCAGGTATCATAATCACTTTGTGGTAATTGATGTAGCCAATAAATTTCAAGGATTGGGGTGCTAAGAAAACTAATAGGGAATGGAGATAAATTTGGGGGTCGGGCGCAAGTTGTCTTCCAAAGTTGGTTCATGAGTATCTTCAATAAGAATGTCCTATGAGTATTCATGTGGAGATATATCCATTTTAAATAACTTTTGTTCTTTAAATGTTTCCCCTTTGAAATAACATTCATCACAATTATAACAAATATGGAAGCATTGAAATCCTTCCATCTCTTTAGGAGATAACTTGTGGATATGAGCTGGCGGGAGGATCCAGGGGTAGTTTCCACATGGGGATAGATTGATTAGTGGATAAAGGTATCTTGGGTTGTGCATTGATCACTCTCTCATATTATTTATCTATTTCAAAAGTATCCAACTTTGTTTGTGGATGTTGCATCATGAGGTGTGCTTTAATTGATTCCTTGAGAGCATTGATGAAACATTCCTTAAAAAATAAATCAGTTTGACCCTCTATGTGCATTGACAACTTTTTAAAGGAGCAATATATTCCATAATTATGTCTCTTTAGTGTAATTTTGTCAGGCATCCTAAATGGTGAGTGTCAAATTCAAAACTATCATAAAGTACATTAACAAATTTGGTCCAAGCATTGTAGACTTTGTAATTCTTTCTATACCATTGACACCATTGTGAAAATTCAACATCCACATATAAGACCCCAACAATTATTTTGTGTACATGATTATTAATGCCATGGAGAGGGAATTAATTTTCCATTTAGATAACCCACCAGAGGGATTTGATCCATAAAATTTGTTCGTTCCAACCATTATAAAATGGTTCCATGAATTTTGACCTTGAAATTGTGGGTGGTGATTATCCTGAAACATATGTCTAGCCTACACTTCATGAGTATTAAATTCCTCATTTGGATCATTGTTTGTATCTAATATATGGATATTCAGGTGGTCACCTAATATTTTCAATACTTCTCCTTTTTTGGTCATTGTTGCATCCATAACTTGGAGTGTAGACTCAATGTTAGCCACCTTGTCTTCTAGTTGTTGGTGTTGAGCAGGTTGGGTTTGTTGTTGGTTCTAATCCATTGGGGCCTATTTTTGGTTTTATGAGTTGGCCATCTTACGAGTTGGAACCATGGGACCAAAAAAATTGTTTTTGGAAGGGTTATTCTCCACTTATATCAATGCAACTAATAGATTGAAGGAGTCTTTTCTAATATACCCCAAATTATTGTCTTATTGGGTCAACCCAAAAAGGATTAATTAAAAGGTATACCCATGCGATCATTATGATGTAGGTAATATTTTTAGATATATCTCCCACAATGGCATTTATGGGACCCATACATTTTTTTTTCGAAGTACTACTCCTATGGGAGTAGTACTCGTAGTTGGATATTACTACAGTCACATAATCTTCAAATTCCTTCTAGATGCAAAGATGTAGAAATTTTGTTGGTTATATGTAGAAGTTAGGGTTTTTAGGGTCTTAGACATAGAGGAGTGTTAGGTGATATAACTCTTTGATATACTTGACAGGTCTAATAGTAGTACTTAACCCAATATCTAAGGGCACTAACTAAGGAGGCTCAAACATGCCCTTAGTTTTACAACTCGACTACCTAGGTACTAGAGAGTGATCTCCTTGATTGTTTTTCTTAGTGTGATGTAAAAACAATATGCCCAATTAGTTGATCTAGAGTTGGTTTCATGTATACCTAGGGGACTTCTGATACACCCAAAGGTACGAAGTGAGATTCCATATACATGTGTTGTATGATGTGATATTACTCCAAGGGGTACCAACAATGGTTATAAGTGTTTCCAATAATGTGATTCCACTTGTATTTCCTGCATGTATTCTTCCCTAACCACAATTTTACCCACTAAATGATAGATCACTATGTTATTTAAAGATGTTGGAAGATATCTCTAGCTAGAAAAAAAAATAACACTAAATTTTGGAAGCATACTAGCTCAAGAAAGAGATTTGATACCACTTGTAGTGTTCCTTAACCCTTAAAAATTGAAAGACAAACACATATCTAGATAATATCGCATATTAACCATAAACAATAGACGATAAGATGAAATGTATAAATATACCCTATATTGATAATATGAAGAAGAATACAATGTTCACTTACCTCTTAAGATGAGGTCACCTTTCACCGAGAGCAAGCCTACAGATACATAACACGAGACAAACATTCCTTAGTCTCCTATCTCTTTGAATAGATTTTCCAGAACAAAAATCCTAACTACTTGTTGGGCCTTCACTAACGGGTACCAATTACCTAGTGAACCATTTTACATTATATAACTATCCATTATTATTCAATGGTCTTTATTCAAAGAGAATGACCACATACAATAATTAACTAACTCATAAGTAGCCTAAAATACAGAGGTTAGGGTGGGACCATAACACCAAACATGTTCTTAAATTTAAAATTTAATTAACCCCTCAATCATCATATTTGTGTTTATTAATAAACAATTAAGGAACTAAAAGAAAATTATAACTATTAATACTAATTTTATAATATTATTATCTATATTTGTTAAACATTATGATATTTCATAAGATATCATGATTTTGAATATTACTTTCACAGAGAGCATTGGTTCAACGGATCTTGTTTGATTTTAATTTAGATTGTGAAAATAAACATCGCAATTTTATTTATCTAAGTTTGTCTAAGTTCTATTTGTTATATGTATTGCATTATTTATATTACATTGTTAATACTAATGATGTTTTTATAGTTTAGTTCTACTTGTATTAGTTGATATTTGTATTTAGTGTAAAGTTTAGTTCTACTTGTATTAGTTGGTATTTATATTTAATGTAAAGAAATTATGTTTTTTTTTATGTTTTTTATTGTTTGATTTTATTATTTTAAATTTTAAAAATAATGATTAATTTATTATTGGAAAATATTATAACATATAAATATTTATGAATTCAAAATTAATACTTTATACATTTGTATCTATATTAATATTAAAAAAATAATTTAAATAATTTTATTCTAATTTAAAAAAAATCATTAATCTATTATTATTATTATTATTATTATAATATATATATATATATATATATTATAAAATTAAAATATATTATTATTATATATATTATAAAATTAAAATATATAAAGTAAATATCTATGCGTTTAAAATTAATGTTTTTATTTTATGTGAACGTACAGGAAAAGGTTGTAAAAATATATGATAATACCTAATTTTTTATTTCACCGGACAATTTTTCCAAATCACAAATTTCTAATGTTTTTTCCTCAAAGCCGATAAAATAACAATACATTTTTTCCTTTGCATTTAGCACTTGAATAAACTATTAATATAACTTTGATTGTGGGAATGACGCTATTATGTATGCATGCTACATTCCATGTCTTTTAAATATTTTATAAACCATTTTTTTTTTTAATTTCCAACATCTAATTTTATTTATCATATAAAAAAATCATACTTTTGACATTGTTCTACCCTTTTTCCTAGTCAACTCTCTAGCGGAAAGTTCGCTTCATTTTGTTAATCGAATTCAAATTCTGAAATGGTATGCCCCATTCCATCTTGATTTGAATTTAAAGTTTAAGAATAACCTAGCAAGTTTGAGACATTGTATTCATGTATTAGGAAATCATTTGAGACATTGTATTCATGTATTTGGAAATCATTTGTAGAGTAACTTAGTTTAGTGATTACACTCTATTTTGCAATAATCTGTTTATGTTATGATATTTTATTATTATTAAAAATTCATTACATGCATTAAAATGTTAATGATATCGTTATATTCTATTTTGTAATAATTTGATTATGTATGATATTTTATTATTATTAAACAATCAATATACACGGTAAAATATTAAATATTTAATTTTTTATTTATGAAATAAAAAAAATCCAAGTAAAAATAATTATCTAAACCTTGTTATTATGAATCGTAAAAATAATAATGAAAATGTAAAGAATTAATGTAACTCACTATGGAATCCATAGGCATTGTTGCATGCTATACACTTCCATGCATTGCTGCATCATATACACTTCTATAACATCTCATTTATCCTCTAACAAACTCCTTATGTCTAACCTTTGTGATAGCTCAACTCTGTAATAGAAAGCTAGTGCAATACAAACAAAACCCCTCTCTTAGTAGGATTTTAGCCCATTCTCTTATCTATTAGGGTTATGACTTTTTATGCCCTTATGCTTAAGTTAGGGTCTTGGAACTTGTAGTATCTTTTTTTGAAATATACATATTGATCAATCAATGTGCATAGATGACATCAAATAATATGAAGACTATATACACTACTACTATATATGGGGTCGAAATCTTATATTTCAATCAATATTTGAAGAAAAAATAATTTTAGTGTTAAAGTGTTGTTAATTGTTGTGATTTTTCTATATATATATATTGTTTTCTCTTAAGAAATGTCACTTATTCCACATCAAAATAATGATTTCACTTATTCGATGTGTCTTGGTGCATGATCAACATTGACAAATTCAAATCTCATTATGGAGACCACATGTCCACTAATCGATGTAATTGGTAAAAAAATTATGTTGAGATTGAAACTATTAAGTATATTATACTTTCAACATTTATGATAGATTTTTTTGGCATTTTAAAAACAAACCACAAGAAAGCAACATTTTTTTTTCTAAAGAGTTAGAATTAAGTAACATATGAGGAGCTATAAGTTTTTACTTCATTGTCGAACTCATTAATATTCTCTCTATAATTAAAAGTTTTTTTTGGTAAAATTTGTAAATATAATTTAACTATTGTATATGTGTTTTTTTTAATATATATTTATTGGACTAAATGTATATTTGGGTGCATCTATCCTAATGGATTATATAGAGCAATTAATCAAAAAATACTTAGATCTCATTGTAATTTGATAATTATGCACATAAAAAAAATTATAAAAAAAAAAACATCTAAGAATAATCCCAAACATTTTGATATTAATGAGGGGAATGCCAATGCCCTTCAAATAAAAACAAGTTCTTACATAGATGAAGAATTAACAAGTTAATGGCTAGGAAACATTATTTAGAAAAATAGGCACTTGGAAGGGGGAACCAAATATTCCCTTTTTGTAATACACAAATATGTTTTTGTTCTTTTTTAAAATGTTCCAAATGCTTTAATGTTTCAATGCTAATTACATTTATCTGCTCGTGTTATAAATATAAAGGATCTTAATCTTGATATTCATGACACTACAATTTTCAGTATCAATGCTAAGAGTGATGGAGTTTAAGTAAGTTGATCATATGGAAGAAACTTATACTAATATTATTGAGAATGAAGGTATAAATTGGTTGATCCATGAAACCTTTGTTTCCATGGATGAATAAACACCCATGGATAATAAATATGATGATACGAATGGTGTACACCAATGATGCAAGGATTTTTTAGGGTCATAAATTTTGACTCGATTAACCATTTGGTTTGAAATTTTACAAGGAGTTATGTATCGAAGAGTTCATTGTCATGCCGATATGATCCTTCAAATCAGACATCGTTTCAACACTTTTTCAGGGCCAAATTCCATCATATAAGGCCTCAAATTGGGGTTTTAGTGTTTTTTTCTGGATTTTTTAAATTAGTAATTATCAGTTATCTCTTAGTTTATACACCTAATCACAAAATAAAGTTGAAAAATAGTGTCTCTCTAGTTAGCTCTTAGTTATTGGTCAGTTTTAGAGTCATGCGAGAATTTTCTAAAATTAGTTGTTTTTCTAAAATTAATTGGCTCAAATGGTGAATGGACAAAGGTTTTTTGCTATTATGTATAGTTCAATTATTCCTCAAGCCATGGGGTCACCTTGAGGTAGTGATCAAACTTAACAAGGTTCAATTCCTATGGGGGGGTTTTTCAAGGATGTAAAGTCACTAATTAGGGGTAAAACCTGACAAGACTCAATTCTTATGAGGTCTTTCGCATCACCTTGAGGTAATGGTCACACTTGACTAGGTTCAATTCCTATGAGGGTTTTTCTCGGTGCCAATATGTCATCTCGAGGAAGAGGTAGTGTTTGAATCTCACAAAGTTCAATTCTTATAAGGGACTTTCCCAAGGACATTAGGGAAGATTCACGTAGTAATTGAACACGTCAACATAAAAAGTGGACGAAATCGCAGTAGGAAAGGCTCAAGACTTGTGAGGTTTTTCCCTATAACCGTCGCAAGTAATGTGTGAGCTCATAGAACTATATGAAAGGCAAATTATCAAGGTTCAATTCCTATTAGTTTTTTTTTGCAGCCATCAAGCTTCTTGAGGTAGTGGTCACCAAGGTCACCATTAAGCATCTTGAGGTAATGGTCAAATTCCCATGAAGTTTTTCTCACATTCCTCTGAGAGAAATTTCCTACAACGATGGATCACCTTTAGGTAGTGGCTTGTATGGGGATGATTTGTAGCTATTAATAGTTGGGGACTTAATACATTCTTGGGCTTTACACCCTCTATTGTTGTACCCCAAACAACCTCACCAATAACCACTACAAACCCATAAAAATATATAATTCCCTTTAATAAAGATTAAACATTATTGTCACATTCCCAATTGCCACATTCTCACTCATCCAATTCATGCAAAGCCCTCAAACTTTTTAGATTCAATTCAAGAATTTAAATTACTAGCATAACAAGAATAACCTATTATCATCAAATCAAAATAACTTGAAATAAAAATTGAGAGTAAGACATGTCTAAAGAGCATGCACTTTTGATCATTGCATCACTAAAAAAAATCACATGTAGATGTAACACATGAATATCTCTAGACTTCATAGATTACAAGAACGCACCTATTATCAACCTAATTAAATTATTATAAAATGATACAGTTAAAATAATAGTTTAAGTCTTATGAATACGACAATCAATATGAGAAAATTGCATACATGAGTTGCATTAATGTCTAAGAAGTAATATAGAATTTCAATGTAGTAATCTACATTCCTATCATCCTCTCACTTACTCATTAGAATTCCATGCTAAATAATTGTCTTTATAATCTAAAACAATCTTAGCATAAAATTTGCATAAGAAATCTAATGCAAAATATGTTGTTATTGTAAGAAAGGTTAGCATATACCATAAATAGTATTTCCATTCAATATCCATTAAATGGATAATTTATGTACATAAGTATATGTAAATGTTTTTCTTGTTGGCTTAGAAGATGTTGACAAGTTCTAGGATTTATAATAATTGTAGCGGGTGATTTTCGATTAATGTATAAATCATTCACTTAGTCACATGTTAAAATTCTTGACTAATAATGCTACATTTTGGTCACAAAATTATTAAAATTAGTCAATTCACCTTGTGCGTTCTTATTTAATGCAACACCCATTTGTAATCTTTATATTCAAATAAGGAGGTGGTGTGACATGCAATTTGAAATTGAGGGTTGAGTTAATGTTATGGATATAATCATCAATTAACATTATTTAAGTCGTTTTGAAATTGAGAGTTGAGTTAATGTCATGGATATAGTCATTAATTAACATTATTTGAGTCGTTGAGCATTGTCTCAAAAACATTTTTCATACAAATTTTAATTATTTATTTATCTAATGATGAGTTATTAATGAGTGTAATTATAACTTTCATTAAAATATAGTGATTATGATTAATATGTATCACTAAACATTTTGGCAACACTGTTTTAATTTTAACTGGGTGATAATCCATTAATATCAATTAATAAAAAATCATTAATACT
>SNQJ01S0013028.1:179310-191799 GCA_010110895.2 Picea sitchensis | reverse complement strand
CACCAAATTAATAAACCTAAAAAAAAATATTTAATAAAAAAAAAAAACTTAAAATTACAACTAAAATAATAAAATTTATATTGAAAAACATTAAAAAATAAATAAAATACAACATTTAAAAATAAATAAAAACAACCATATATATATATGGTGGGGCAATGTATATATGGTGGGGCAATGTCGAGCATCACTCAAGCCCCTGCATAGGCAAGGTTAAGGCATGTGACCACCAAGTGACCCTTTATATATACAGCCTGAGTGGGCCTAATGGTTAAGAACATGTGTTTCCTCTTAAGAGGTCATAATTTCAAATGTGTTTTAATGTGCTTTTTTTTTTTTTTCAAATTTGGATTTTGAATATATATTTTTAAATGTATTGTTTTCATGGCATTATGTATTATCATGTGCTTGGAGTGATAAACTAAGATTTAAAAAGTAAGCATTTAAGGGTTGATTTTATTATTTTGTTTATAGTAATGATGATGTATTTTACCACTTTAAACAAATGTGTCATTTTAATACCCCAATTTCAAAATGGGTGCTACCGGTAGCAGTACTTTTCAATTTGATAGTTGATTTTGAGGTTTTGGTTTTAATGGTACCAACAGTTAAAAGTACGATTTCAAATTATCTAAAATTTTAACGTTTTGAAAAAAGAAATCAAAAACATATTTTTTTTAGGTGCCGATTTTAAGGTTTTTCTGAGCTACTGTCTGAGTTTTGAAGTCCATGTTTGAAAAATGTTGTAATTTTGACCCTGTTTAAAAAAGTGGTGCTATCGGTACCATTAATTTTTTATTTGGGGGTTGATTTTGATGTTTTTTTTGCAAAAATATGGCTTTTTTGGGCCAGTGTTCTCGTTTTGAAGTCACAGTTCTAATTAAGTCGGTAACTTTGTTATGAGTTGATTTTTTGGGGGAAAATAAAGTTTCATCCTAATCAATTATTTTTTGAAATTCTAACAATCTCAGTCTTCTTAAATAGGCTAAAACCCCTAAGACAAATTTTCATTGTCAAATTTCCCATCAATCAAATCAAACTATAACTTCAGATAATATTCTTACTAGATTTGGGGAATAATTTCAACAAATAAATGATTGAGTTTGTCCACTTCTTAACTTACTCCTTGAAAACACATAAAATATTCCTAACCTTTTTGAGATTTGACCAAAAATACTTAAAATGTGTAGAATAAAGACTTATATATTTATTTATTTTTCTTTTCAATATGATTAAATCACCATTGATACCTAAATCTAATACATGAATCCCTAAAAAAGTAACCCTAGATAGTTTGCATGAATCTATATAATCAATAGGAAAACGTTCGCATGAATTTATAGAATCAATAGAAAAACGTAGAGAAGAGAGAAGCCAAACTTGAAAGTGAATCAGTAGCAATGCTTCGAAGTGAGTTACTAACAATGCTTGATAATAAATTTAGATCCTTTGAAGATAATATTTAGAGATGGACGGATAATAAACTATTAGGATTTGAGACTCAACTACACAAAATGGAGGCTAGATTACAAGAAATAGAAAAAAGAAACCAAGAACAAAAACAATCAATGAAGGAAGAAGAGGTGGATACGAATAGAAATCTTAGGGACAAAATTAAAGAGTTAGAAGACAAGCTAATTAACAATTTGGCCCTAAATAGAATGGAACACAAATTGGATATCAAACCTATCAAAGAGGAAATGAATAAGATCATAGAGTTAGACCATGAACGTAACAAAAGAGCCTTGAATCTCATAATTTGTGGTATAAAAGAACAAAAAGATGAGGACACATTAGCAATAGTCAAGGAGGAATTAAAAAATAAATCACAAATTGAAACAATTGGCCTTATTGAAGCAAAAAGGTTGGGAAAAACAATTGAACATAAAGATAGGTTGGTTTGGGTTATGGTAAGCTCTAATGCCCATAAATACGACATACTTAGTAAAACTATGAGTATAAAAGGGTCTGCAATACTTATAAATGAAGACCTCATTCTAGAAGATCAAGCTAAATTAAGGAACAAGGCTCAAAAGGTAAAGGAAGCCAGGAAGGAAGGAAAATGGACAATAATTAAGAACCGAAAAGCTATTATTAGGGACAGTTACCAAAATGACAACGATAAATAGAAAATTTGGATACTCTGAATCCTCTTTTGGAACTATCGTGGTTTTCCATGGAGTAAAGGGCCTATACTAAATTGAATCTTGAGTGACATTAACATCATTCTCTTGTTTGAAACTTAGGAGCATGAAGAATGTAAGATCCCTAATATCGAAGGATTTTTTTTTTGGTCCATAAGGAACAAGAAGTCCTCCTGTAGAGGGATTGGAGGCATATCATGCTACATAAAAATGAAAATATCTCCTCACATCCGACTTCATAAGAAATATCCTCTCAATCAATTCATATGGATGGAGATATATGATACTAACACTAAGAAGATTTATATATAAATATGTTATTTTACACCTATTAACTCTAATTTTTATACAAAAGACAATCTAGATAAGAATTGTCCCTACAAAAGCTTAGAGCAATATATCTACAATATGAAAAATGAAGGTAGTATCCTCCTGTCAGGAGACTTTGATGCTAGAACTGCAACCAATCAAGATATTAATTTAAGTAATGACTTCAACCCTAATCCTCTTTGGCTAGATGAAGACCTTGTCTTAGCTAACAGTTACAAAAGAAAATCTGAAGAATTGATCGAGAATTTGTTTGGTACTGAGTTAATCAAGCTTTGTAGTTCTCAAGATTTAATAACTTTCAATGGTCTAAAGAAGTGGCCAAATTCTAATAGGATGACTTGTATCCATGGGATAGGTAGCAGTGTTGTTGATTATATAACAACAGATATCCCCATATACAACCAAATAATAACTTTGATCTTTTATATGACCACGAACCTGACTCTGATCATATACCTCTAACCCTAACTTGTAACTTTTCCATGCACAAAATATCTGTAGAGGAGCACTCTGAAAACCAAAGGAACTTACTTTTTGATAAACAAAAATTCAATCGCTTCTTAAAAGACTTAAGCAGTTCTTTAAAACTCATATCATATTAGAACTATATTGAAGTTGACTATCATAATTTTACAACCCTCTCTACTTCAATTAATAATTTTTATATTGAGGTGTTATGTAAAAAGAAAAATAGCACAACTGACCCTTGGTATGATAATGAATGTAAAATTGATAGAAAATCCATTAAGGATGTTTCCAATGCATCTTTAAAATATGATAATATAAATAGATTCAAAACCTTAATTAGACGAAGAAAGAAAAAGACTATATAAATAGAAATCAAGAGAAGATTGTGAACCTATTTAAAATAGATCCTGAGAACCTATAGAGGCAAATTCTATGCCATAAAACTAAAGAAAATAATAAGATTCCCTTGAAGGATTAGAATTTCTACCTTAAAAATCTGTATGAATCCCCTAATGTCATGGACAACATGCCAAACAATTGTACAAATGATGAAGCATTTTGTATGGAAGACATTAAGTTTTGGGTTAAGTGGCTCTTAAAAAGTAAAAGATATGGACATCGAAGGTTAACAAGCTGAAATATTAAAAATTGGACGACCTATCCTCAACCGTCACATACATAAGCTCTTAAGTTTAGCTATCCAACAAGGCTTCCCAAAACCTTGGACTCAAAGCCTCATTCTACCTATTTGTAAAGTGGGGATAAAATAAATCCCTCTAATTATATGTTGGACAAGCATTTTGGATTTCGTTTTCATGAAAATATTAAGTATGGAATATATGCACAACAACAGAAGAATGAAGACAAGGCAGGAGCGAAGTGCGCAGTAAAGGCACATTTAGGGGTAGTGCATAGTATAGTCACATGCATGAGAGCAGTGCACAGTAAGAACATACCTAGCATGAGAATAAAGCAAGCGGGCGAAAATTAAGGATAACAGTTCGACATAACAAAAGAAGAGAGATGCGCAAAAGTAGGAAGAACAATAGTCGAAGTGAAAAAGCAACATGAAAACGTAAAAGTAGGAAAACAAGATCAAACAACGAGTCAACATGAGTTGTCATGAATTAGAATGAGTTGTAATTGGGTTTTTTGGATAAACAAAGTAGGGTTTTGAGATCCATCATTCATGTATAAATATGTAATGGGTTGGGAAGTAAGGGTTTTTTGTTCATCGAGTATGTTAGGTCTGTTTTATTCTAGTTGATACCGAGTGAAGAGAGTGATAGAATAGATTGAGTATGAGGGAGAAAGTCTATGTCTGAGTGGAGAAGGAGAGTTGTAGAGAGAAAGGATTGCATTGTAGAGTGGCTAGGCAAGATGGAGAGAAAGAGAGCATGATGTATTTGTTGTAACCGCATTGCGCAAGACTGAGATGATTACAAAAAGAATAATAAAGAAGCCATTCGTTGTGGACGTAGCCCAAATTTGGGTGAACCACGTTAATTACTGTGTCTTCTTGTATTTTATGTGATTGATCATGAATATTCTCTTTACGCATGTTAGATTAGATCAGTTTCTTACATGATCATTGTGCAATAGTTATGAATGTTACAATGATTGTTTTATGATGCACTCTGAAGTATAATGGTACTACATCATTGAATTCACTAAGTAATCAAGGAGGAATAAATACATGATGATGTGCATAGAACATATAAGTAAGAATGATGATGATGATCACCTCCTATTCCCTCACTACTGCATAAACATGGTTCCTACAACCCCAATAAATGCCTTGGGTGATACTTCACTTGCATGCAGGGGATGCCAAAAGGGTCATTGTCTGAAGGGTTTTGTTGGTTAAGATAACTTGAACCTAGGTTCTTATAACCGCATGACAACAAATGGTTTCGTTGATGGGACCCAGAATCTGTGATTGAGGGAATGTTTTGGAGGCTAACTAAGAAAGAGATCTCATAATGGCTAGAAGAGAAGGAACAAGAATTTTCTCAAAAGGAGAATGTGAACCCTCAGATGAGCAATGAGAAATGGATGCAAAGGTATGTGTACATAGAGCTGCATGAGATTTACTTTGGAGAATTTCTAATTATTTTGACCAAGTGGTTAGAAATATTAGTGGAGAATATTGGAAGGTACTGAACTGTAGTGTCAAGGAATTGGACTCATGGGTTGGTAAGGAAATTGAATTATGTAATTAGTAAGACTTCTCACGTAGTTGATTTTTGGTTGGACAATGTTATCACTTTGTAAATTTTGTCCGAATGATAGACAAACGACATAGGTAATTGTTTCAACCTACTTTAGAGCTAGGCACTAGACTACTCAACTTAGAGAGGGCTCTCTCGTGTCACTGGATATTTATTTGGCAATCGGTGGCTAGATTTGGTCTGTTTTGGGAGGTTTTATAAAATTGTTAGCTAGGAAAGGGAGGGATACTTAGGGCTATGGAGTTGAAATTTTGAAGGTGAATGAAAACAATGACTGGCCAGTAGAAATCTCCAGAGGATAAAGGCTAAATGAGGCATTGAATTTGAGTTGTAAATGGTATTTAAGCAGGGTGTAAGAAGAAAGAGAAAACACATAATTGCATCAGAGAACTTATGAAATGAATTCTGAATCAAATAAGAAGAAACACACATAGTTCAAATTGCTTAAGCTGAGAGCATCTTGTGACGAATTCTGATATTTTTAACTCTCCAATTTGAACAGAAGAAAGTGCAAATGGAATTTATGAATACAAGAAACACATACTATGAGAGAAAACAAATCTCATATCACCACCATTAGAATCTTTTCATGGGGAATTTAAAGACAAATGCATATATATATTCGATTCAGCTCCAAAAAATTACAAAGTCCCCCTACTATGAGAGAAGGCCCCTCTCCAGTCAGTCCAACCATTCATTTATCTTTTTGATAGTATATATAGATAAATTACATCCGAGATTCAAAACGAATCATCTTCCCCAAGATACCAAAAATAGACATTAGTTACAATGAAGGAGTAATGTACAACAACTGTACTCCTATTTTCTAGGGGATGTTATAATTAAAAACTGACATATTTTAGATTTTCGCTTTGAATGCCACATGTCTGTATCATTACAAAATTCTCTTAAACATACTCAATTTAGCTTGAAAACTATTTCAGATTAGTAATTTCTTCTTTTAAAGTGTCAAGCCAAGCATGTTGGTTTTCTCCGATGCTTTCAACCACCTCAACTTTAACCTTTGTCTTATGTCGCTTGCTCTGCTTCCTCTTGACAACTTGCATGGGGTGCTCATCTGCGTATCCATTGATGATTAAATCCTTCATGATGGGATTTAATCAGACCTCTTTATTTGCTCTTCGCTCTTCTACAGATTTTGTATGAAATTTCGTTGCTAATATTCATGTGACTAGCTTCTCTTTCTTCTTCAATGATGAATTTGTCATATTAGTTGAAAATCCTCATTCACTGGAAGCTGCTTGGTATGTCTTATCCATTTTCCCCGGTTTGCAAAAAACAAAAACTTATCTTCTTTAGTTGAATGATCCGACCTGTGATTACCTCGTTCTGAAATGGAACGTTAATCGCCCAAAATAGAATAATGTAACCCATGTTTTGAATGACAGTAGTCATTGAGTTCCAATTATGGACTACTAGAAAAAGTACTTATAGGTACAACGATTTGTCGTGCTCGGCCAATCCATTCTGAATGATGAAGGTTCGAATCAGTTATCTAGTGGTGCTCACCTGGCATCGCACAAACGAAAAGTACTCGAATGAGTGGCGGGAAGTGATTTGATCGGTCGTCTCTTTCTCCATGCGATGATATTAGAACATGTGACATTGGGGTGTGGTTGAGCGGTTTTGCGCTTACCTTCTTTTTCCCTCAATATGTGTCTGGAGGTGTCGTGTAGCTTCGACGTGAAACCTTGGTTTTATTAATGGTTCTCTCTCAAGATTTTAAACTCCACGCTAGTTTTGGGCCTGATGCACTCCACGACCGTTGATCAATAGTGTCCATGATCCATGACCCATTAGATCCTATTGCCCTCATATCTCCGCTAAATTTAGCCCTTCCTGCCAGATGTGACCCTACCTTCTAAACTATCACGCTTCTTATATCGATTTAGCGTCCTACCAAATCTCGGGACTGGGCTTCCAAGAAATTATTATAGCGATAACATAGGCTCCAACTGGGGATGCTAGCCTCCCTGCGAGGTAGAAAAGAACACGTAGACCTGATGCCTCATCCATGGGCTTCTCCCACAATAGGTGCGTACATTGTTCTGTCCTGGAAACTGAATGCCAGATATAAAAAATCTAACTAAGTACTTTATTTAGAAATTCTGAACTTGAAAATGCCTGATCATCAAGCTTATTCGTGACTACCTATCCTAATTGTCGAAATGAAAATGCCAATCAAGTGAAATGAAAATACCAATGTAGCTATGCCAACATTTTTTCCATTGCTTGTTTTCTTTGCATATACTTGTTCCAAACTCTGCTCACCAACAACTCCTTTGGGAAGTTATATATCAATTCGATTTCTAGTATTTCAAAAATATTGGGAATTTTCATCATTTCTAGCAAAACTGCAAAAGTATCTTCCAACACATGCGTAAAAACACAATCTTGTATCATTTCTTTCATTGCTTTCTTGTTTTTAGGTGATTTACCCTGTCGTTTTTCACCAAGAAGTTGAAAAACTAGCTAAGACTGTTGTAAACAACAACCTTCTTAATCGAAAAACAGTCCTAACTGAAATGGAACTTCTGGTATAAAGAAATCTATGTCTAGTACTGACATTGATCTATCATCCTCTTCATTCCCGAGATGGAAACCCATCATCAACTGTAGATTATGATTGTAAATATTCTCCATATAGCATACCATAGGGTCATGAAACACATGAGGGAACGTTTCCTTTTTAAGATTTAAAACAAAAGGACAGGCTTCCTTCACAAGTGTCTGTTGTTTTTTCTCTACCTCTTCAATCCTGAGAGTATTTTCAGATTAAATGGCAGCGATAGGTTTGTCTACTTTTCCATGCATCTCAACAAAAACATTCATACATTCTTGAACATCTTCAAGTGTGTCGGGCATATTATGTACATCAAGACTATCTTCCTTTTTACCAAACAATTATGGTTTGGTTTTATCAAACAATTATGGTTTGGTTTTATCAATCTTCTGGAAATTTGTTTGAGGACTATCATTGTGCCTTTCATATGAATGAATGGGAGTAAGTTCCCGTTCATAATATCCTTGCAAATATGAATATCTGACATCATGAACTATTTCATAGTCTAGAGTCCTCATGGATGTATTTTCAAAACCATGAGTTTCAAAGGAATCAGATAGAACAATTTTCTCTTCATCATCTTTCTTTGTTTCTGATTGGAAAGTGGCATGCACTATTTTTTTTCTTTCCTGAAACTCTATGTTACTCGCTTGTCCTTTGCTTGGAGTTTTCATATATGCAGCTTCAGAATCCTCATCTCTGTTTAGGCCACTTAGAAATTTAACAACCACATCATTCTCAGGGGAAGAAAGACAACTTTGAAAGACTTTTTCTTGCTGGAAATCTTGTTGGATATCTTCATTAGTTTCAGGAGAAAGGAAATGACCTTTAACAACATTTTCTTGATCAACTTCATCTTTATTTTCAGACTGGTAGTTTAGCACAGGCTGCAAATATGAAATTAAATAACCTCCCATGTAATCAACCACATGATCATTTAACACATGCAAAAGTTGTTGATCTTGCTCATCAACAACCATTTTCTTATGTAAAGAAGTGTTATTGCAGTGAGACTTTCCTGCTTCCTTTGTTACTTCATGATTCGCTTTCAACAACTCAAAGGAAGAAAAGAACAATGGAAGATGGTTTTCATTTGTAAGTCCATTGTACCCTAGATATTCAACATCATGTCTAGAGGATGTCTGATTTGAAACATTATAAACATTTTTCTTCAGCGTTTTGAAAGAAGAAAAACATAATGGCAAGGTTCCTTCACCTGATTCAAAATCTTCTTCATTTTCTTTACTTCTATCATGTGCACATCTTTCCATCTCTTTAGATTGTTGAACACACTCCCTTTCAGATTCCTCTTCGACCAATGGCTGCAATTTCTTGTCAAATTGTCTCAGTGAATTAGTGTGATTTGGCATTAGCATACTCTCCTTTGTTTCAACGATGACCTTAGCATTTTCTTTCAGCAATTCAAATGAAGAAAAGCATAAAGGCAAATAATTTCCTTCAGCTATTTCAGTACCCTTTTCTCTGTGGCTGTGATATGTAAGTTGATTTCTCTCATTATATTGATGGAGAAGGACATTTCCTGATAGAGAAAATTCACTTGGTTGTTCTGGGAGATCATCATCATAATCATCATCATATTGATCATATATAGACAAATCGGTAACATCTGCAACATTGTCTAACAAGAAAAAACTTGGGACATCAACCTGTTCCTCAACAAACTGATTTGCAAGATCATCTTCTTGACCATCTTCAAATGAATATATGAAACAACCAACTTTATGCTCATCATGGGGTGGATTAGAAACTGCATAAGTACCTTCCCTTCCAATAAGTGGGGTATAATCCCCTGCAAAATCATTTTCATTCAAAACTTCAAAAGGACTTATGATATCATCAATTTTATGCTCAAGATTCCGGTCAAATGTTCTTTGTTCACATTCATCCTTATGTCGTGGAACACCCAATTTTCACTTTGAATCTATTCACACGCTAGGATATTATGTTTAATCTCATGAGAATCACTAAACATTTGTTGTAAGGTCACAGACCTCCTTTCCATCAGGAGGAAGACAAATCTGGGTGAAGAGTAGTGGCATACTGGAGCATGGCAACAACTTCAGTGGGTCGAATTTCTTTGGGTAGATCATAATAATTGCTGGAAAACCTTCACTGAATGCAGAAATGGTCTCAATGCTTTGCCCTCTCAAGGAAAAGAATTTTGTAAGTTGTAGGTATAAATATTTCTTCTTTCCCCAAAACTTCGAAAAAACACCCTTCAATTCTTCCCATGATCCAACTATCCCTGGTTGCAAATGTTTGAACCATTCTTTGGTATATCCTCTCAAGTATTGAGATAAATCCCTCATACAAACATCCTTGTGATCAATCTAAAACAAATATATAAAATTCTCAAAACATTGGATGTGTTTTTTGGCTGTGATGGTACCCTGTTCCTCGTCAAACACAGGTAGGTACTCATAGTACTTTGGAGGAAAATTGTGAAGGATGTGGGGCAATTTCAAGGGTCTGTATCTGTGTCGGATATTGGAGGGTGTTGAACCAAGCACAGGAGATGAAATATCAGCCTTGGTCTAATGAGGTTTATCATCTTGGTTGTAGTTATTGTTAGGACCCTATAATGTACCTTTTTGCTCATACTTTTTTCTATCATTACATCCTTTTCCCACTCATATTTAAGCCTGCATTATCACCTTAACCTATTTCTCCAAAGGTATATAACGTTTCTTCCCTTTGCTATATGTTTAATTTTCTTTACATGTAATTTTACATTACTCTCATACTTAGCCATTAATCAGAAATATATAGTTGTTGAAATAGTTTGAACTGCAGTTAATATACTGTTATTGCTTGAAGACCACGTTGCTGAAACAATCAACAGTATGCAAATCCTGTTGCTGAAACAGTCCATGATTTGCGATGCTGAAACAACATTTCACATACAACAGTAACAAGAAGGAGTTGTTACATTGGCCGCAATAGCCGTACCTTAAGCCAGCACCATTACAACCATCGTTGCTGGTTGAAGACCACGTTGTTGAAACAGTCAAATAGGACGCAAATCCCATTGCTGAAATAGTCTGTGATTTGCGATGCTGAAACAGTATTTCACATACAACAGTAATAAGAAAAGATAAATAAAGAAGTTGTTACACCGGCCGCAACAACTGTACCTCAAGCCAATACCATTCCAACCATTGTAACAACATTTTTCTATGGGAGATCAGAATATCCTATTCCAGCATAGAAGATTAGATCAGACTAAGAATAGGATTTGCACGTACACATGTAATTTTATGCTTAATTGTATTAAGAGGATTCTCCTCTTTAAATAAGGGGGAAATCAAAATTAGAGGGGGACGAAAGGCTTAGCTAGAGGCGAATTACATAGAAGGAGCATATTCACTTTGGATATTGTAACTTGTCACATTTGACAGATGAATAAAAGATCATTCTGAGCATTCCTTCTTAATTCCTTTAATTTCTAGGGAATCTTGTGAGAAGGAAAGGGCCCACCTTCTTCACAAGATTCACCCATTAGTTTTTGTAGTGTGTAGTATTTTTGTTATCTATACCTTATTAAAACTCTGTTTCCACAGATTGTTACATCGTTTTCATACAATTCATTCCTAGGTAATCGTTAATCATTTTGATTGGTAATGTTGTTTACAGAATGAGTTTATGAAAGTGTGATAGTCAGAGACAGGTGCCGAAGATTCCTACTTTGGGGAATAGGGTCTTGTTCTCTGTTACAAAATAGTTAGTCTTCAGTAATTATTAATCATTTTGATTGGTAATTCTGTTTGCAGAATGAGTTTATGACAGTGTGATAGTCGGAGGCAGGTGCTGAAGATTCCTACTTTGGGGAATAGGGTCTTGTTCTCTGTTACAGAATAGTTAGTCTTCTTTGCAGTGTGATAAAGGGTTCCTTTTTCCTAGGTTGTTGTTTCTTAATGTAATCCAGGATTCTTCTGATAATTATTTTCCTTGAATCTTGAACTCTGCAATAGATAGATTGCTTTCACTGTAATTCAAAGTAGAACTTCAGTTTGTTCAAAGAAAGGTGTGATTAGTGTAACTTTTACTACAACTTTGGATTGCTTTTGAGATTGAGCATATACAGTGTGTGATTGCCTTTGAAATAAACAGACTTCTCTACGTTGACAATTTATGTAACACTTGATTGTTTTAATTAATAAACAATTATAGTGACCAACATTTTGGCGTCGTTGCCAGGGAAGGAAATTATAGATTTCAAAAGCATTTACGTTTTTCTTTCAGATGTACAGATTGCATGAGAGGACGCAGACCCCCCAAGGAAACTGACCCTACAAGTGGCAGGGGCAGAGGAAGAGGAGGAAGAAAGACTTTTATCGACCAGATTATATCAAAATCTGAATCTGTTGTTCGTCAACGACCAAGCTCTCGAAAACCAAAGCCTCAACCTTCCTTTCAAGCGAAATTTGAAACGAAGACAGTTGAAAAACCAGCAGATGACATTGAGGATCAAGCAAGTGTAGTAGGGGAACAAACAGAAGAAACCATGGATGGATATAATGAAGAACTGCACCATGAAGAACAGGTAGGTCTTGAAGTAGAGGTAAACGATGAAAACTATTTTTCTACCTTAGGATTTCCTATTGGTGATCTTCCTAGAAGAGTAGCTCCCATGAAGAATATTCCACTTTCAGCTTTACCTAACTTTCATGGTTTATCTTCTAAAGATCCTGATGAATTCCTTTTCGAGTTT
>SNQJ01S0013028.1:154651-170127 GCA_010110895.2 Picea sitchensis | reverse complement strand
GATTCATCTCCAAAAAATTACATAGTCCCCTTGCTATGAGAGCAGGCCCCTCTCCGATCAGTCCAACGATTCATTTATACTTTTGATAGGATATATAGATAAATTACATATGGGATTCAAAACGAATCATCTTCCCCAAGATACCAAAAATAGACATCAGTTACAACGAAGGAGTAACATACAACAACTGTACTCCTATTTTCTACGGGATGCTATAATTAAAAACTGACATGTTTGAGATTTTCGATTTGAATGCCACATGTCTGTATCATTACAAAATTCTCTAAAACATACTCAATTTAGCTTGAATACTATTTCAGATTAGCAATTTCTTTGTTTAAAGTGTCAAGCCAAGCAGGATGGTTTTCTCCAACGCTTTCAACCACCTCAACTTTAACCTCTGTCTTCTGTCGCTTTCTCTGCTTCCTCTTGACAGCTTGCATGGGGTGCTCATATGCTTATCTATTGATGATTAAATCCTTCATGATGGGATTTAATCAGACTTCTTTATCTTCTCTTATATCTTCTGCAGACTTTGTATGAAATTTCGTTGCTAATATTCATGCGACCAGCTTTTGTTTCTTCTTCAATGATGAATTTGTCATATTAGTTGAAAATCTTGGTTCACTAGAAGTTGCCTGGTCTGTCTTACCCATTTTCCCCAGTTTGCGGAAAACACAAACTTATCTTATTTAGTTGAGTGATCCGACATGTGATTACCCCGCTTTGAAATGGAACGTTAATCGCCCAAAAAAGAATAATGTAACCCATGTTTCGAATGACAATAGTCATTGAGTTCCAATTATGGACTACTAAAAAAATCACTTACAGGTACAACGGTTTGTCACGCTTAACCAATCTATTCCGAATGATGATCCTTCAAATCGGTTATTTGGTGGCGCTCACCTGACATCGCACAGACGAAAAATACTCGAATGAGTGGTGGGAGGTGATTTGATCGACCATCTCTTTCCCCATGCGATGATATTAGAACACGTGACATCAGGGCATGGTTGAGTGGTTTTGCACTTACCCGCCTTTTCCCCTGATATGCGTCGGGAGGCACCATGCAGCTTCGATGTGAAACCGTGGTTTTATTATCAATTCTCTCTCAAGAGTTTAAAATCCACACTAGTTCTTGGCCTGATGCGCTCCACGACCATTGATCGACAATGCCCACTATCCATGACCCTTTAGATCCTATCGCCCTCAGATCTCCTCTAAATTTATCCCTACCCGCCAGATGTGACCCTGCTTGCTAGTCTATTGCGCTTCTTATACCGATTTAGCGTCCTACCAAATCTCAGGACTGGGCTTCCAATAAGTTATTACAGTGATAAAACACAGTATATTGGGAGGTTTTATTACCAAATTTGCAGTGGATTGTACCCAGTCATATAGTGTTGGAGAGAGGGATTTCTTCAAAGGTCCACGTGGAAGGTTCATGAAATCGTTGGGTACATGGATAAATATGTTGTTGTGTGACAAGTGTGTGATGAAAATGGAGTCTGATTGCTAAGGGGATTCACACACATAGGGGAATCGAGGAATGGAAAGAGGATCATTTGAAGGTAGGAAAACATGAAGGAAGAAATGAAGGAAGGGAGGAACTAAGGATGCAAAGAACCGACGAAGTTGTATCATAGGAAGAAGACGATTTTGGAGTATTGCATAGTGGAAGAAGGTACAAGAGGAAAAATACTAGGGCTGAGAAAGGAGATTCACACAGTGAGCCTGAGGGAAGAGAACCCTGCACAATCATCCAGATTGTAGAGATATCGTGCGTAGAAGCAGAGGAAGAGAATTCTCAGTTTAGTCCCATAATAGAAGATCCCGTAAGTCCTACTCAGACAAGATCCTGTGTCGATTCCAAGACATCGTGTGTATCGACTAGATCAGAAATTAAATTCGAGGATTTGTCAAAAGAACTCATAATTAGCAAGGGAAGACAGAGTAGAAGCAACCAAAGTAGTGGAAGCAGTGTGCAAAGACAGAGTCAACCAGCATCACCTAGGGTAGGTACTACACAAAGAAACATGGAAGGGGTAAAAAACACCCTCAGACTACTTGAGTTCCAAGGAGTTGGGTCAGAGGACCCAGAACAACATCTATTTGTCTATGAGACAATTTAGCTTGAAAATAATGTCTAAGTTGAGGTTGTAAAGATTGCACAGTTGGAAACCACCTTTAGAGGTCATGCACTATTCTGGTACATGAAAATACAAAGTACCATGCCTACAGGACAAGCAAGGACTTTAGCAGAAATTAGACAAGAATTGTTGAAGGAGTTCAAGAAGCCAAAGTTTGAGTCACAATACATTACAGAGTTGAAGGAAATAAAATAGGTGCAGACTGAATCAGTCTAGGATTATGACCAATGTTTTAAGGATCTGATGGGTACACTAACATTCCATATCCCTAATCAATAGCATCAAGAATGGTTTATTGCAGGACTTCTACCACACATTCGCAGAGCGTTGATTCAAAACAATGTTGCGTCGAAGCCTGAAGATTTGGAGATTGCAATGAAATTAGAAGCATCCCCTATAGGAGACAGTGGAGGGATGGCATAAGTACAAATGTAGTTAGTTTCCTTGACAATTTAACTAGCAAAAATTACAAAAGGGAAGGAGAAACAGGAACAAGTGTAGAACCAAAGTTCACAACTAAGATGAATGCCCAACATTTGCGCAATATTTGGTGATTGGAGAATCGAATCCATTAACAGGAGGGGGATATCATGAAATATGTAAGAAATGGGGACATCATCCGACTGATTTTTCATTACTGTAGAAATATCAGAGTACACCAAGGAACTTGTTTCGCAACTTTTGCAAGTCATTTGAAAATGAAGAGAAGGATTGTTGTGCATTTTATTTGATGAGAGAGTGTGCTTCAGATATGTATAGGATTCAGGAGGAGAATGTTGCGACAGAAGGAGGTGGCCACAATACAATAATCATAGAGGATTTAATCTAGGAAACAGAGGAAATTTTGGCTAAGGTCAATGAAGAGAAAATTTTGGCTGAGGAGGTAGAGGACTGATAATATGTTACAATTGTAATAAACTAGGACACTTAATTCGTGACTGTCTGAACCCTTGTACAACTTGCACATACTATAGAGAATTGGACCATGGGAAAGAAGATTGTCCTCAACTACTTGCGAAATGGCAGGTAAGAGGAAAGCATAAACATAACCCAAATCAGAATGTACAGAAAATGTCAACTGAAAAACACAATGAAGGACCTAGAATAACAGTTGTTACATACGAAGGAACTAGAACAAGGTTTGATGCGATGAATGGAGGGAAGCATGCTGAGAAATGGGTAAGGAAATTAGCAAGATGTATGCCAACATTCGACCATCAACAAGAAAATGAGACGTATCATAGGGCAATAAAATAGATACTAGGACCAGATTGGGTAGCATCAACATCATCTGTGCCTCATGTTTATGATCCCACTATGCCAGATAAGTCACTTGGGAAGGTAAGTACTCTAAGAGAGTTTTTGAGAATTTATATAGATTTAATGAAAGATGAAACTGCGTTGAATGCATTATATGAAATGATTAATCTTTGCACACAAGAAAGGAAATTTCCTATTGCACAGAGGGTAGTGAATTAGGTACTGCACAGAAAGAGGAACAATGAATAATTCATATTAAGTGCACATATATATAGGGGAATATGATGTAGATAATTTTATCTTGGACTTGGGGTATGATGTGAATGTGTTGCCAAAGCAGACCCGAGAGATGATGGGGAAACCCAAGTTAATCTGGTCCCTTGTTTAGTTAAGATTAGGAAACTAGCACAAGATAGTACCAATTGGTCGATTGGCAGGAGAACCTGTGAACATAGATGGAGTGTGCAGTGTAGTAGACTTTGAAGTCATTGAGATCGTCGATGATAGTCAACCATATCCAAAAGTGATGGGACTTGAATGGGCCTTTGATAATCAAGCGATCATTAATCTGAAGAGGAGGGAAATGATATTTTAGGTAGGAGACTTGAAGGTTACTGCACCATTGGACCTAACAGAAGGAAAGAGGTACATAGAGCCAGCGAGAGGAAATGAAATTGACAACCTATATAACATCATTGTGTGGATGGATGATTATGTTAACCCCATTGTAGATGGTGCATGAAGTTGGAGAAGTATTAGTTCATGTGCATCATATTTAGAGGAAGGTATGGAGCATTGGAAACAGAGGATGCATGAAGTATCAACTAGATGATGTGAACACATAACTCGATCATTGCGTTGGATTGGAATGGGGCTATGTGATCCACCTAGATATGATGGATTGTATAAAATAAGCTTGTTTCTAAAGGCATTAAATTGTAGGTACCTGAACAAAAAAGGTTGTTGGCACTAGATGTTGTCTTAAAACAAAAAGGTTGTTGGCACTAGATGTTGTCTTAAAAACTACTCCAACCAGATGGTGGGTCGTACATAAAGAGGGGGTGGAATAATGGTCGCAGTTGTTGGAGACTAATGCACATGAGATTTGGTATTGAGGTAGAGAATATTGCACAAAGGTATACATGGATAAATGATCCAACAGGTCATGTTGAGCAGTGCAGAACCATCTGGAGTTCAATACCGAAGAAGGAATGCACGCACAGATTTATACATACATTGGATACAATTCTAAATAAATGGTATCTGGAGATGGAAATGAATAGAGAAACAACAAGTTGAGATGAGATGGTTCAAAGGTTTAAGGTAACAATTACATTTGAACATGAATCTCCACTAATATATGCAACGTTACATGTTATTCAAATCAACATATTCTCAGAACAAGGGTCGATGGAGGTGGTACCAGTGTGTAGTGCGCACAGAGCTTCGATGATTGTCCATGAATTTTGCAAAATAAGAACATGATGAGGAAGATCTCGGGAATGTGCAAGTACTTGAAATTGAGGGGGAGCATGCAATGGAAGGGTCAGATCTTGAATATGTTGCATATACACAACCAATAAAAATGTGAAAAGTAAACATTGGTATGCCAGAGAATCCAAAGTTTGCACAGATAGAAGCTTATTGGAGTGAATAAATCATGGAGAAGATTGCAGATTTATTACACAAATATCAAGATTTAATCCCAAATACATTCTCAGAAATGAAGGGCATAGCTGGGAAATTAGGCGAGATGAAGATCCCTTTGAAACCAGGTGTTAAATGAGTGCAACAAAGACCCTACAGGTTAAATCTGAAGTACAAAGAGAAGGTGAAAGTAGAAATAGACATGATGTTGGACGCAGGGATCATTGAACTAGTGGTGGAATCATAGTGGATAAGTCCAATGGTGGTACAATATAAGAAAATAGGAGGAATCAGGATTTGCATAGATCCGAGGAAGTCGAATGATGCATGTTTACATGATCCATTTCCAACATCGTTCATAGATGAGGTATTGGAGGTTGTAGGAGGGAAGGAGGCTTATTCTTTCACAGATGGATTCTCATGGTACCATTAGATAAAAATTGTGTAGGAGGAAAGATATAAGACTACTTTTGCGACAGAGTGGGGAAGTTATCAGTACACAGTGATTCCCTTTGGATTGAAGAATGCACCTGGAGTTTTTTCAAGAGTTGTGGTTGCATATTTTAAGGAATTTAATAATAAGTTCCTTGAAGTATAATTAGATGATTACACTGTGTTTAGTCTACTGAAGGATCACATAGAAGTACTCAGGTTAATATTGGATAGGTGCAGACAATTCCAGATTTCGTTGAATTTGAAGAAGTGTATTTTTTGCGCACATTTTGAATTTTGTTGGACCATGTGGTTTGTAAGCAGGGCTTATTAGTAGATCTTGCCAAGATTGCAATAATTATATATTTACAACCACCTACATCAGTCAGATAGTTGAGGGAAACTCTAGGTCACATAGGATATTACAAGAATTTTATCAAAGGTTATGCACAGATTACGACACCTATGGATAAGTTGTTGAAGAAGGAAGTGAAGTTCTAATGGAATCATGATTGTCATGAGGATTTGGACACCTTAAAAAACATTAGTGACCATGTTGATTTTGATATTTCCATATTGGAACAAGGAATTCCATGTTCATGTATATGCGTCATCCATAGCCTTGGGTGCAGTACTATCTCAACCAGGGGAATGAGACATAGATCACCCAATTGTTTTTGCAAGCAGTAAGTTGTCCATAGCAGAGAATAATTATACTACCAAAGAACGGGAAGGATTGGCAATGGTATATGCGCTACAAAAGTTTAAAAACTATTTATTGGGTTCTCACTTTAAGATGTATATAGACCATTCTACACTAAAGTACTTAGTGAACAAGCAAATGTTGGGGGGGATAATATGCAGGTGGTTAATGGCGTTTCAGGAATATGATTTTGAGGTCGTTGTGAAACCAGGGAAGTTGAATGTAGGACTTGATCACTTACCGCACATACTATTAGGAGAATATGTAGGGAATATAGACAAAAACTTGTTGGATGCATAGTTATTTGCAGTTAAGATGGTGGATGTCTACTTCGTAGACTTTGTACAGTTTCTAAGTATAGGAATGGCCTTGTCCAAAATGAAAATCACGCAAAAGAAACAACTAGTGGTTAAAGAAACAGACTATCAGCTCATTGCAAGGAACTTATACAAGTTAGGTGCAGATGGAATATTGAGACAATGAGTGTTGGAGCATGAAATGCCTATGATACTTATACAAGTGCATGAAGGAATTGTAGGAGGAAACTATGCAGGTAAAGTGACTATGAGGATATTTTGTGTGTAGGGCTCTGGTGGCCCACACTTCATAAGGATGCTAAAGAATACTGTCAGGCATGCGATGTATGTCAAAGGGTGGGAAATCCATCCATGAGGGATGAAATGCCTTTATACCCATAGGTTATGTTGAAGGCATTTGATAAATGAGAAATAGGCTTTGTGGGGCCAATCAACCCATCATCAAGAAGATCAAGGGTGAGGTACATAATCATTGCACCAAAGTATTTGACCAGATGGGCAGAAGCAACACTAGTCACAGACTACACCACAAAGACTTTTGTGTGGTTTCTATTTGATAATGGAGTCTTATGATTTGTAATTTCGCGCATATTACTCAGTGATCAAGGAACACACTTCTTCAATAAGAAAATTGCAGCATTGACTGAGAAATTTCAAATTCATCACCAGAATATTATGCCATATCACCCTCGGGCTAATGGGACAATAGAAGCTTTTAATAAAATTTTGGTGAATGCTTTGACAAAAATATGCAATGTAGGGAGAGATGATTGGGACTTAAGGGTTCCTACAGGTTTTTGGGCATACATGACTACTAGCAATAAATTGACAAGAAATACACCTTTTAGGTTGGTCTATGGGAAATAAGAATTGATGTTGATGGAGTTTATTCAACCTAGCTTGCGTTTTGCAACGATTACTGATCTTTCGGACTCTGGTCAGTAGAGGAGATATTGTCACAGTTAGTAAATCTTGAGGAAGATCGATTTGTCACAGGTTTCCACCAACAAGTTCATAAGGAAATGGAAAAGGCATGGCATGATAGACACATTAAACAAAAAAAATTCCAACTGGGAGACTTAGTATTACTCTATGACAGTACATTTATGCGGCATTTGAGAAATTTTCTCCTACATTGGTTAGGACCCTATACAATTTAGCATGTGATGGAAGCAGGTGTTGCACAGTTGGAAACCTTGAAGGGAGAAGCCTTAGGAGGAATGATGAATAGGAGTCGGTTGAAACTCTATAGAGACGGCCGACCGTTGGCGCATTAATATGAACTACGCGAGAACAAATGTATCATAGTAGTTGTATTATAGGAGGAAGGTAAAATATAGAAAAAAAAGGAATAAAACAAATAAAAAGGGGAAAATTGATCAATACAAAGGTAAGCAGGGAGAAGTATTGCGTAGAAAGAAAAAAAGAAAAAAAGAAAAAAAAAAGAGGGAGTATCGCATACATAATAGAAACAATGTAGAGTCAATTAAGTGCATGCAAGAGTCAAGTGCATGACAAGAACCATTAAGGGCATTAAAGAACAAAAAACGAAAGTTAGAAATCCATAAATAAAAAATCGTATTGAAGATGTGTAGTCATAAACAGAAGGCGTCGTTGAGGATTGAGACAGGCTGGAAAATCCAAGGAAAAATCCGGTGGAGGATTGACATTAATTCCACAATAAGGAAAGTATTAATGGTAGATTATGACTAGATTTGACACTTCCGGTGGGTGCGGAAGCAATTATACAGTTGTCGAAGGGTGATAAAATCATATGAGGGCCGATAAAAAATTGTATTTGCATTTTATAAGAACTATGAGCATACATAGAGAACCAAAGCCAAAGTCAATTGTCACTGGTAAACATGTTACAGAAAAGGCACCACCAAAAGAAACAATGCATGTGCCAAAAAAAGTTTGAACAAGAGAACAACCAGTAGAACCATAGGTTGAGGAGACTCCGGGAGTGTCATCGTCGAAGCTGAGGTTTCCCCGAGACTACATCCCGCCAAGAAAGGATGATGCCCCACCCGTAATATTGCAGAAGAATCCCTATTATGAGATGGTGATGTTGAACATCCCAAAAGGGGTCATCATGGATGAATACGTGATAGGGAGGGTGATGCAACTCAAATTTGTGGACCATGATATTACAGACACAACGAAGTTCCCTGAACTTGTTCCACACCACTACTTAGAGTTGAGGATAGATCCAACAATAAACTAGAGCATACATGTGCCAAAGGTATGGGAAAGAGGACTAGAGAAAGCATACATACTAAAACTGTTTGACATCCCTCACTTTGGCCGGAGAAACGAGGTAAATGCAGGCGTCAAGTTTCTCTTAACTTGTGTGCATGGAGGATATTTGGGGCTGGACAGGTTAATTTTGATAGATACATACTTGATTGAAAGGATAACAGGATTACCAACACAGGGACAAGATCCAAACTCGTTGTTTACAAATAAGAAAACTGATAGGACTCTGCCAGAGACAATGAGGAAAAATTGTGTATTGTTCAAGGGATGCGCAGGAAAAGGCGCAAAAGGATTTGGAGAGCATAAACACTTTCCCACCTGTTGAACAAATGATGACCATTTTGGAACAATGGCAGTCATATGATGAAATCGAAAGGATATGAGACCAACAAAAGATCCTTCAGGAACGATTGGGACTATTGGAGGACGAGGCATTAAGGGTGATAGGAGAATTGGAAATTGTGCAGGGGAAAGTGAAGCAAGTAGTGCATGAAATAGAAGAGAATCTCATGACCCTAACTATGCAGAGTGTAGAGGAGATTTTGGGAACAGAGGAAAAAATATCAAAGGATGTTGCGATAGCAAAGGATTACTCCCAAAAGTTCATAGAGGCATGGAGGGGTGTCCAATAGGCCTGAGTGGCTCAGGACAAGCCATAGGTGAGTGTTGGGGGCTTGTTGGATAGGAATTTTGGATTTAGTTTTCATGAAAATATTAAGTATGTAAGATTTGCGTAGTAGCAGAAGAAAGAAGACAATGAAGGAGCAGAGTGTGCAATAAAGGCACATTCAAGGGTAGTGCATAGTAGAGGCACATGCAAGAGTGCAATGCGCACTAAGAACATACTTAGTAGGAGAATAAAGCAAGAGAAGAAAGCAGGAGAAAAGAAAGGATAGCAGTTCAACATGCCAAAAGTAGAGAGACACGGAAAAGTAGGAAGAACAACAGTCGAAGTGAAAAAGTAACCTGCAAATGTAAAAGTAGGAAAAGAAAGCCTGAACAATGAGTCAACACGAGTTGTCATGAGATCTAATGAGTTGTAATTGGGTTTTTGGGATAAGCAAAGTAGGGTTTTGAGCTCTACAATTCATGTATAAATATGTAATGGGTTGGGAAGATAAGGGTTTTGTGTTCATCGAGTATGTTAGGTTTGTTTTACTCTAGTTGATACCGAGCAAAGAGAGTGAGAGAATAAACTGAGTATGAGGGATAAATTCTATGTCTGAGTGGAGAAGGAGAGTTGCAGAGAGAAAGGCTTGCACTGCAGAGTGGCTAGGCAAGATGGAGAGAAAGATAGAATGATGTATCTATTGTAAACACAGTGCACAAGCCTAAGATGATTACAAAAGGAATAATAAAGAAACCAGTGGTTGTGGATGTATCCCAAAGTTGGGTGAACCACGTTAATTACTATGTCTACTTGTCTTTTATGTGATTGATCATGAATATTCTCTTTATGCATGTTATATTAGATCTGTTTCTTACATGATAATTGTGCAATAGTTATGAATGTTATAGTAATTGGTTTATGTTGCACTTTGAAGTATAATGGTACTACATAACTCAATTTGGTAAGTAATCAAGGAAGAATAAATACATGATGATGCACACATAGCATATAAGTAAGAATGATTAAGATGATCACCTCTCATTCCCTCACTATTGTAGAAGCCTAGTTCTTTCAGCCCAAATAGATGCCTCGGGTGAGACTTCACTTGTATGCAGGTGATGCCGAAAGGGTCAGTGTCTGAAGGTTTTTTTTGGTTAAGATAACTTGAACCTAGTGTCTTATAACCGTGCTCCAACATTATAGGAACTTTATGATTAGCCCCATTTTAGCTAAGCTATACATAACTATTTTGGAAAATAAGATTGACACATGGATAGAAATCCATGAAAAAGAACTAGTGGTCAGGTTGGGTTTAGAGGCTACCATTCCACAATGGACCACCTTGTTACATTTAGGATCATTGCAGAGGAGTGTCATCATGATAAAAATGATCTATTTTGTTGTTTCAATGATTTTAGAAAGGATTTTGACATTGTGCCTGGGACTGACCTCTAGAATAGGTTAGAAGAGATTAAAGTCCCTTTCGAGTTAAGAGTTGTTGTATTACGGCTATATGAGAAAGTTATTGCCAAGTTTAGTAAAAATGAGGGCTGGTCAGAAGAAACTAACTGTAATATAGAAGTCAATCAAGGTTTTCCCCTATCCCTTACCCTTTTCAACATCTATATTTATAAGTTAGAATATTGTTTGGAGGATGCAGACTGTGTTGGCATGACTCTCCCTAGTATAGTCATCATCCTCCTTCTTTATGTTGATGATATTGTTCTAATGGTTAAGAGTCCCTATGACCTAGGTACATAACTAATAACCCTTAAGGACTTATGCTCTAGCATGGGCATGGTTGTGAACACTGGCAAAACAAAGGTTATGATAATTAAATCCAAAAGGATCTCCTACAATACTTTCGTTTATGACAACAATAGATTAGAATAAGTTCCATTATACAAGGATATTGAAACCGATATCCACCACAAGATCAATTGGAACTATAGCACTGAAAAAATGATAAATGGACAGTGGAAAGCTTATTATGGGCTCGGAAACAATTGTAAATCAACAGACCTTTGGCTTTGGGATAAAAAAAAAATCCTCTTTCACACTTTTGTCACTCCAATTATCTTATATGAATGTGAAGTTTGGAGTTGCAATATATCTAGAGAATCCTAGAGAAAGATAGAAAATATCCAAAAGAATTTTATAAATTATAATATCAAAATTAAGGGAAATACACCCTACCCTATATTCCTCATAGAAGAAAGCCTTTCCCCCATTGAGAGAATTTCTATGATTATATACCCAACGTACAAGAACAAGATAAACAACATGGATGACAAGAGGCTCCCCCAAATTGCTTCAAACTCTATTCAAAATCACCAACAACTCAAGCGGAGATGTCATAAAGATGTCAAATCTTGGCTAAATCATTGGGGAATACAAGAAGAAGCCATCATGCAAAATATCAATAATATTACAAATATTATCACTTCTAAATTTAAGGAGAATATGTGGTGAGATAAAGAATTAGTGGATAAAAGGAAATTAAGATACTACAAGGAGATGGTCAACCCTAATTTAGAAGATCAAAATTGTCTCTCAGTTTTGAAAAGTGCAAAGAAGAAAATCAACATTGCTAAAATAAGAACAAACTCTCACAAGCTACATAGTGAAACTCGGCATTGGACAACTCTCAAAACACCATGGGATGAGAGAATCTATCACCTTTGTGATACTTAGCGGGCAGAAGCTGAAAAACACTTCATCTTGGATTGCCCTACCTATACCCATATTAGATCCCAATTTAGAAATATTTGCCACATTACTGACCTTCCTAACCTCCTAAGTCGTCAAAACGATGGTAATCTTGGAATGCTTCTCTCAATGTTTTTTTAGCATAGAAATACAATTTTAAAGATATTGAAGTAACCTCTTACCTTCTAAAGATCCGATAGACCAATTGGTCTTAGTAGACGCTCATCATCATCATCATTATATATATATAAGAAGTTTGAACTTCACTTTTTTGGATTCAAGATTTGGAGATGAAGGGAGTAAAGTATGTTTGATGTGTGAGAGAATAAATTTTGTAATACAAACTTCAAATAGGAAAAAATATTTCCACATAATTTTATATGAGTTTTTTAAATGACTTGATTAATTTTTTAATTAATTAAAAAATTTATTTCACTTTTTAATTAATATAAAATTTATATTAAAATTTTAATAATAATTTTATTTTATTATTTTGTATTTTAATAATAATTTATATTAAAAATAAATTTTTAATTTCTTAGTTTTATTATAAACTTTAAAACAATTATCAATTTTTTTATTTAAAAAAANAATATTTCCACATAATTTTATATGAGTTTTTTAAATGACTTGATTAATTTTTTAATTAATTAAAAAATTTATTTCACTTTTTAATTAATATAAAATTTATATTAAAATTTTAATAATAATTTTATTTTATTATTTTGTATTTTTATTATAATTTATATTAAAAATAAATTTTTAATTTCTTAGTTTTATTATAAACTTTAAAACAATTATCAATTTTTTTATTTAAAAAAATTCACAATCTATAAAACAAAAATAATGTGCTATTAAGTTATGTGAATGTAAATTGAAAAGTAATAAAAACATTAAAACATCATGAATTTTTTATTTAATGAATAATAAAAAATCAAAATCAAAATTTTCACTAATATACATATCTTATTCCATTTGTCAATATGAAATTAGTTAATATCCAACAACATTAACCATAACAAATTAAATTAATCCCTTAAATTTTATAATTAATTCAACCTAAACATAAAAAATCACCAGTGAAAAGAGTAGAGCTTTTAAACATCTTAGTCATAGTATTTTATGATTTTCAGATTGTCATTGTATAGCATGTGATCTCCATCACTAGATTCGTGACTTAGCATGCAAGCATTTAATATAACTGATGACTTGGTACCATGTTCATAAATTACATGTGAACTCCATCACTAGATTGTTGACTTGGTACCACTTGGTAGTGGTACCATTACAACAAAATTATATCTACCATTAAAATATAATATTAAAATATTGTCCAAATATATCATTAATGACAAAAGTCGTGAATTTAGGATTACAAAGGTTATTGAATAATATATCTTTTGCGCTTGTGGGTTCCACCATGTACCCATGGGAAGGAAAACACTTTTTGAAAGGAGGATTTATTTTATATTAGAAGGATGGCCTTTAGGATGTACGTTGTCTCAATTTAAATATTTGCATGCCAATCATAGAGCTTGAGTAATGAGCAAGATAGAGAATCCGTTCTAAATATTTACATGCTTCCATGTGCCACTCATAGAATTTGAGTAATTATAGCACTCATTTTGTGTATTGTTTATTTATTTCACTTGTTATAATGAGTTCATTTTTTATATTTTATATTAATATTATTATTTTTTAATATTAAGATTATATTTTGAGGATTGTACTAATTTTATATGATTGTTACATGGTAAGGTGTAGACGACTTTCACCATGAGATCATGCTACATCATTGTAATAAATATTATTTATTCAGTGGAATAATTTTACAAAATATCACATCACAGAACACAATGATTCGGAAAATATAGCAGAAACATAGAAGAACATTATATAACATAAATTGGCTAGAATGGGGTAGCCATTATATAACACAAACTGACTAGAATGGGGTAGCCTATCTCTGAAGAGAAAGAGATGTTGGCTACATTTTATTTGCAACAAGTTTTACATCACACTCCATTGCATGCTTAAAGGACCTCCTTCACCTCGATTATATATGAGAGAGTGAGAGGAGAATAATTCCCATGATTGATCCGTAGGATCTTTTAATGACTTATGGTTGAGTTTTAATTTTGCATGCGTTAATTAACCATTTGAGAAACTCAGTGAAAGAATGAGGAAAGAAGAGGAATTATGACAGCCATATACATATATGCAGATCTGAAATGAAATAATAGACAGCAAACCATAACACACAGATTGATAACGGAGTTCGACACAACTTTTCCTACGTCTCCAGGCCTTTTTCTCTGTGGGGGAGGCTTCTTTATTTCTGTTCAAAAGCTCAAAAGTACATCGCTGCAATGTCAAATGACTACAAGACTGATCTGGTCATGTTCGTCCAGATCTCTAGAACCCAGCAAAGAAAACGACACGTAAAACGGACGTCCGGAGCTCCCAGAAATGATCCAACAACGTCTCCTCCTCAAAAGCTTCTCTGTCTCAAAATGGCTTTGTCTTGGCTTCTCCTCAGCATAATTCTGCTCTGAATGCCCTCAAAAGTTGTCCCCTTGGCCTCAAACAAGCCTGGGTTATATAGCTGGGAAGGTAGTTACTCATCTCCAACTTCCTCCAAGAAGTTAGACTCCAAAACTACCCAATAACTCCCAAAAATGGATAAAAACCATTAAAAATAGGTTAATTACAATTAAAAACCCAAAATTCAGTTAAAAAACCCACTTTTAACTATAATAAGGCGCTAGGCCCCTTTTGCCCAGCGCGCACCCCCTTTGGCAAGGTCGCATGACCTCCATATGGCCAAGCGCTAGCCCGTGGGCTAAGCGTTGGCCCCCTGTTGGCGTTGGCTCTCGATCTTATTGGCATACCCATACGACCGTTGGTTTAACGGTGGTAACCGCGCCCGTTTTGGTAGTTGGCGTCGGTCCTGTGGCAACCGCCCGAAATCCATGGGCTAATCCTTCCGCATATACCCGCGCTCTCGGTCGTTTATAACTGCGCATATATGTAACAGTTCGTTGAATGGTCATATGATATGCGCCGATAGGACTATGGGTCGGGGCTAAGCCCCGGCCCGACCCCCCGTCGTATATACAATAAAATGACTTTATAAACATTGCAAATGGATATATGGTAAGTCATATGGTGTGGGCGCATTGGCTGGACGGTTATGCGAAGTCGTTACATATTGGGGGAGGTCCAGGGGTCGAACCCCACAGACTCCCATAACATTTTACATACAACCAAAAACCAAACAATGAGTGACACGTGGTGCCCACAGATTGGGCCACGTGTCCTCATACCATTTGCCAATAAACAGACACGTGTCACTTCCGGATTCGACAGTTGCCAACCAACGAATGCTT
>SNQJ01S0013028.1:104280-122417 GCA_010110895.2 Picea sitchensis | reverse complement strand
TTATTCAGATCAGTCTCAAGTTACATGTCTTCACTTTCAGTTCTGGGCTCTTCCGCTTGTTCCACAATGTTTTTTCTCTTCTTCCTCATGGAAAGCTTGTGAGAACTCTCAATTTTACCCAGAGGAGGGTTCTTATCTTCTCCTCTGTTTGAAGAATTGTGGGTTGATTTCTTACTGGGGTGGATTGTTCGAGAGATGCTCCGGGATGTCGTACTCGTGGGAGTGGAAACTAGGGATTGGAAAATTTTCTCACTGGGGCCTTTTCCCTATTTTTTGTACAATTCATTGGTGCTTTGCAATGTCTCTAGTTCACCAACTTCAGGAGCAGGAGTGTTGCCCTCATTGTCTCTATGTTCGTTTAGGAGTGTATGGATAAAAGAATTGTTGAAGCCAACTGCTAGTAAATGTTAGACAAAAATACCATTAGGGTCAAACCCTCTTAGCATTTCAACATATCTTAGGTTCAAGTTGTTGAAATGGCATGTGAATTCATCAATCTTATTGACATTCCCAATCACGAAGTCCACGAATTTCCAAGGCAGATGAATGAACTACTTTTTTCTCTTCTCATGGAAAAAATGCAACCAGTAGTTGTATTGTCTTGCTATATTTGTAACAAACATTTTTTCCGTAATGTGACATGGAAGGAAAGCAAGATTTTCCTTAGAGCCAAAAATCGTTATTACACTGTAATTCTCCATTTTTTCAAGTGTCCCCTTCCTGTCCAAAAACTTGGTTTCCTGGTCAGACATTCAGGGAGAATCCTTTCCTAACAATAAATCTTTGAAAACTAAGAAAAATTCATTAAAAACCTCATAAAAATAATGGGAGGCCTTGTGCCTCCACAAGGCCTGGTACAAGAAGGTTACTAGGTCAAATTTACAGTTTACCTTCTTGGACACAGACAATTTTGGAAACGAACAGCAATGCGCTATCGCGAAAACCAAGTAGGTTGACATTTTAAATTTATTCTCTTATTTTAATCGTGACATTTGGTAACATATTTCAATGGAAATTAGCTTCCCCCAATAAAAAATGGCTTGTTCCTTGACCGTGAAATACAAAATATAAAGAATCATGCGGGAAATGTTTGTTGTGGATTCTTGTCCCGTTACTCTTGTAAACAACCAAGCAATTTCCCGGAATGGATTTTTAAATGAACTAACCTACAACCTTGTGATATCTTTAGGAATTTTCGTCGAGTCTTCCAAGAACTCGGGTAAGAGGTCTAACCCATTATCATGCATTTTTAGGAACTCCTTGCAGTCTTCTCCTCTGAAGGTCAATGTTGGCTCTGAAAATCTCAACATATTGGGGAAGACCTGAGGTGACAAAGAAACATGAGAGTGGTCACACAATGGAATAATTATTTGTCTTGAAATATATCTCTTGGTGCACCAAGAGACCACCTCATTACAGACAAAGACTTCAGGGACATAGCCTGCACAATCAATTCCAGAGGTCCAAATTACTTCGTTTTGGGAGGAAGGGGATGAGTAGTAAGAATATTCCCTGGACCACTAGAAGTTCTTGTCCTCACGCTCAAATATGTTCACTGTATCTCCACATAAATGTTGTCGAGCTACTACCATAAGTTGACGAGAACGTCTGTTTTCTCCAGACAATGTTTGAAATGAACACTCGAAAGGGATAATATAACCCTTCGCAAATCTTTTTCTAATGCATGTGAATGGGAGATCTCCTTGAGCCTTTCACTCATTAATGACAATCTCTATGGTTCCTACATGATGAGATGTTAGAATTAAATCTTAGTAATTGTATACTTAGAAAGCAGTGCGAAGGTGGTGGGGACGACGAAGAGAAATTAAGGATTGGATATTTCATGAACCCGCCAACTTGACGACTCACGAAAAAAATTCCATGATGTTTGAAATGAACACTCGGAAGGGATAATATAACCCTCCACAAATATTGGTTTAATGCGTATTAATGGGATATCTCCTCGATCCTTTCACTCATTAATGACAATGTTTATGGTTCCTGCATGATGAGATGTTAGCATTAAATATTACTAATTTCATATTTAGAAAGAAGTGTGAAGGTGGAGGGGATGGGGAAGAGAGATTAAGGAATGGCTAAGTATGGAAAGCGGTCGGTCAAGATTCAAAATAGGGTTACAAGGGATACTCAGGAGAAGTGAGGGCCCGACTGTCAAATTGTATGTCTTAGAAGTTTTGAGTGAAAAATGTGTAACATGGAAGAGGGCATGATGGGATAGTCCAACGGTCAATTTGTATATCGCGGAACTCGGTGTGTTGTTTGTAGGTCACGGAACAATGGAAGCGCAATCTTGAACCCACCTGTCCAGGAACCTGCAATCGAAAAAGTGGATAAGTATGGAATAGGGAAACAGTTGGTCTGACTCGTTTTCGCTAATATATTGAAATTTGTAATGGATATCCCATTACCTGGAAATATCTTTTCTGCATGTTTCTGGACAAGTTGTGTAGGGATAGTCAGTGTGAGTGTCTCCTCAAGCCTTTAGCTCATTAATGAAAATATTTATGGTTGTTTCATGATGAGTTGTTAGCATTAAACCTTACTAATTGCATACTTGGAAAGAAGTGCGAAGGTGGTGGGCACGAGGAACAATGATTAGGAATTGGAGATTTCGTGAACCTGCTAACTTGATGATCCACGAAAGAGATTCCAAGAAATGGCCAAGTATGGAAAGTGGTAAGGCGGGCTTCAAAATAGGGTGACAAGGGATCCTCGGGAGACATGAGGGATTGATGGTCAAATTGTATGTCTTAGAAATTTTGAGTGAAAAATGTGTAACATGGAAGAGGGGATGATGTGGGGGTCCTACGGTCAATTTGTGTATCATGGAACTTTGGGTGTTGTTTGTAGGTCACAAAACAATGGAAGTGAAATCTAGAGCCCGCCTGCCTGGGAATCCATGATCTAAAAAGTGGCTAAGTATGGAATGGGGAAGTGGTCGGTCGGAGTCATGATATAAAAGCATGAGTGGAAATGTGAACCCATGAGTCCGCCAACCCACGCACTTAGAGATTTTTAGAAAAACGACTTAGTAACCAAAAAGAGAAAGTAGAGGAGAAAAGAAAGGGGAATTTGGTTAAGTATAGAAGAGGGAAAAGAAGGGGATAAAAGAGAGTGAGAAAATAGAAAAGGGGAAGGAAATTTTTGGAAGCAGGAATTGGTCTCAAACAAGCCCCATTGTTGCAAAATCATCATTTTCTAGTCCAATATTTTATCCACATACTCGTTTTCTATTGTGCTTGTATCATTAAAAAGGGTGTGAGCGAATGCAAATATAAACCATAACTTGATTTTTGGCTATAACTATGTATAGTTGATTTATAGGCGCTATTGATGTTTGGATTTTGTAGATAACAATGGGTTAGGATAAGTTTTCATTCTTACTATGATAAGGCCTTAAAAAAAGTAGAATAAGTAACAATTTTTTCCATTTCAATTCTCACACAAAAAAAATTCTCTAATCCCATAATATTCATCTTTGTTGATTCGATAATAGGGAGGTCGATTTTGTAGATTGTGTTATTGGTCATTTCAGTCGATTAGGGTGCATCAGCTAATGCTTTGATGAAGATTTTTTTTTATTACAACCTCTGGGAGTAATTGTGTTTTTGATACATTGTTTAATGCCTTGAAATATTATTTTAAGTATTAAACTTCTTGCAGCAGATTATTCATTGAATGGTTTGTTGTTTCCCTCTGTTTTTACCTCTATTATTTCACTTTTCTATCATTACTCTGCTACCATCCAAGGAGAACCCTCATCCATATCATCTTGCCAATTTTACCATGCTTTTGTCTTGGTGAAACAACACTCTAACTCACCAACAAATTCAAAGTAATGACCATTCCAAATTTCTGGTGGCTTGGCTCCGCCCTTTATCACTCATGTGCAGATGTTAGGAGAAACAATAACTATGAAGTCAATTAGACAACTCTACAGGCTCTTCAATCAAAGAATGGAGAAATTGAGTCATAGTTATACTTTCCAGGATGTGTTTTCATAAGAGAAGCATCAGAAAGATAAAAAGAAATCAAAGGAGGGTTGTTGAAATAGAATTATTGTACTGTCAAATTGACGATAAGTATAACAATGAAAAACTTTAATTTTAATATTGTGGTTGATTTCGTAGCCCCATTTGACTTCAAATAGCATATATCATTTTTTTTCAAAATATTTGCGAAGAAGAAATTTGGTAATATCATTAATAAAGTAAAAGTGCTCAAATAGAGGTCAAAGGATGGACAACCAATAATATGTTTCCTTTTCGAGTGAAGGAATCAAGGAAGTGAGAGGGAAATAAGAGATCGTTCACTCAACAAGATTGAGATGAGAACGAAAATTCTTGGGTAGGGCCCCAAATCCTACATCATGAATTAGTGTTGCTATGTTCTATCTACATTACGAATGGAATTGAATGTTGGTTTGAAACTGTGTGAAATTCATTTATGTTTCCATAGAAGCCTCATGTGATAGACACAATGCATTGTCATATAATTGTTCAATGCTTAATATTTGATCAAACTACTTGATTCAATACAATATTTAAGAATTATGAGACTATCGAACCATGCAAACGAGAAGAGATGTTAATTCCAACAAAGAAGCACCAACCAAGATTGCAAGGCAATTTTTTAATAGAAAATCTATAAGAAAAATAGTGGGTAATATATATTTATCCATAGACATTGGAATGAGTTCTTTGCAACGAAGCACTAAATATACTTGTCATAAATACATGTAGAAGAGTTACAAAAAAAAAACATGCATACAATTATGTGTTGTTCATCTAGTGCGACAACATGCAGAAGGCATCGACAAGCTCTTGAACATGCATACACAACTGATTATCATGCTTTTTTAGGAACTCCTTGCAGTCTTCTTCTCTGAAGGTCAATGTTGGCTTCGACAATATCAACATCTTGCTGAAGACCTAAGGTGACAAAGAAATAAGAGAGTGGTTCCACAGTGGAATAATTCTTTGGCTTGAAATTTATCTCTCGGCACACCAAGAGACCACCTCTTTACAGTCAAAGACTTCAGGGACACAAAATGCACGAGCAATTCCAGAGGTCCAAATTACTTCATTCTAGGTGGAAGGGGACCAACAAACCACCTCCTTACAGTCAAAGACTTCAAGGACACAACCTGCACAAGCAATTCCAGAGGTCCAAATTACTTGATTCTGGGTGGAAGGGGATGAGTAGTAGGAATATGCCTTGGCCATTGGGATTTATGGTCCTCACCGCCTAATATGTTAATTGTATCTCCACAAAACAGGAGAATGGTCCCACAATTGAATAATTCTTTGGCTTGAAATATATCTCTCAACGAACCAAGAGACCATCTCCTTACAATCAAAGACTTCAAGGACACAACTTGCACCAGGGATAAGTCCAAACACTAATCCAAAACTTTAAAAATGAAAGGAAAGGATACATATCTGAGGGCTAGGTCCTCCATCCAAGTTGAGAGACTCAAACTCTCGAGATGCAAAGTGGCTATTGCATTCAATGTCATTTTATTTCCTGAAACCCATTCCTTTGGTCTTATTAGGGCCGCCATCGTCGAGCTGGGAAGTGCCCCCTATTATGGTGGATTTCAATTTGGGTGCTTTTCCATCATCCATCATTGTATCATCATCCATCAGATCATATTTTTCTGGCTCAACCTCCGCATCAACCATTCTTTCATGCTTTTATGCAAAATCCTTGAAATTTGGAGTGGGTGATGGATATACAGAGAGAATGCAAGATATACATTTTTATAGGGTTACAAAAAAATAAACATAGGGGGGAAGGATATACACATTTATAGGGTTATAAAAAAAATAAACACAGGGGGGTTGCCTTGGAATTCTTTGGCTTGAAATGCACCAAGGGACCATCTCCTTACTTCCTTCTGGGTGGAAGGGGATGAGTAGTAAGAATATGCCCTGGACCACTACAAGTTACGGTCATCATGCCCGAAGGTGTTTACTATATCTTGACAGAAATGTTGTCATTTTGCTACCATAAGTTGACAAGAACATCCATTTTCTCCAGATGATGCTTGAAATGAACACTTGGAAGGGATAATATAACTCTCCGAAAATATTGGTTTAATTTGTATCAATGGGAGATCTCCTCGATCCTTTCACTGATTAATGACAATTTCTATGGATCCTACGTAATGAGTTGTTACCATTAAAGATTACTAATTGAATACTTAGAAATAAGTGTGAAGGTGGAGGGGACGGTGAAGAGCTATTAAGGATTGGAGATTTCGTGAATCCGCCAACCCGACAACACGCGAAAGAGATTCCATGACGTTTGAAATAAACACTTGGAAGGGATAATATAACCCTCCACAAATCTTGGATTAATTTGTATTAATGGGAGATCTCCTCAATCCTTTTGCCCATTAATGAAAATATTTATGGTTCCTGCATGATGAGTTGTTAGCATTAAAGATTAATAATTACATATTTAGAAAGAAGTGCGAAGGAGGTGGGGACAACAAAGAGCGATTAAGGATTGGACATTTCGTGAACCCGCCAATCCGATGACCCGYGAAAGAGATTCCAAGAAATGGCCAAGTATGGAAAGCGGTCGGTCAAGCTTCAAAATAGGGTCACAAGTTATACTCAGGAGACGTGAGGGCCCATTGGTTAAATTGTATGTCTCCGAACTTTTGACTATTAATTGTGTAACACAGAACAAGGCATGATGGCAGAATTCGACGATCAATTTGTATATCATGGAACTCGAGGTGTTGTTTGTAGGTTGCAGAACAATGGAAGCGCAATGTTGAGCGCACCTACCGGTGAACCGACGATCGAAAAAGTGGCCAAGTATGGAATGGGTAAGTGGCTGGTCGGACTTGTGATATAAAATCATGATACATATTTGGAAAAATGATTAAGTAACGAGAAAGGGAAAGTAGAGGAGAAAAATAAAGGAGAATTTGGTTTTCAATTTGTATATCAGGGAATTTCAGGTGTTGTTTGTAGGGGGTAGAACAATCGAAGTGCAATCTTGAGCCCGCTTGGTCGGGAACCCGCGATCAAAAAAAATATTGAGTATGGAATGGGGAAGTGGTCGGTCAGACTCGTGATATAAAAGCATCAGTGGAAATGTGAACGCATGAATTGACTAGCCCGCACACTTAGACATTTTCTGAAAAACAACTAAGTAACTAGAAAGGGAAAGTAGAGGGGGAAAATAAAGGGGAGGAAAATTTTCAGAAGCGGGAATTGGTTATAACAAAGCCCCATTGATGCTCTTAACAATAACTATGAAGTGCATTAGACATGTGAATAGGATATTCAATCAAGGAATAGAGAAAGTGAGTCCTAGTTATAATTTATAGGATGTGTTTGCATATGAGAAGCATTGAAAAGCTACAGAAAAATCAATGGAGGGTTGTTCAAGTACAATTATTGTAGTGTCAACTTGACTGTAAGTATAACAATGCCAAATTTTAATTTTAATTTTCTGTGGTTGATATCATAGTCCCATTGGAATTCACCTAGCATATATCCTTTTATTTCAAAATATTTCTGAAGAAGAATTTTGGTATTTTCATCAATCAAGTAAAAGTGCTAAAATGAACTACATATTACATTTGCTTCACAGAGCTTACATTAAAAGGAAAGGCAGGTCTTGTATATTCTTTAAGATCATAGAAAAATCGCTAAGATATTGAATCTATTATCCATCCATAATTCAAAAATTGGGCCCATGAGAACCTTGAACTACAGTACGAAAGAACTTGAACAAAAGTCTACCAAACACAAGAAAGGAAAAAATCAGCGGAGATTGGGCATTGTATCCCATCTATAACCAAATCCCCAAATGGGCACGAAGAAATTTGTTGATTACTATATTACTATGAACCAAGATCACTATGAACATTTGCTTCTGATAGTACTATGAAACAACATCACATTGACTTGACAGTGTTCTAACATTACTAGCTCTAGAAAAGAGTGTCAGCATTTAACTTAATGGAGTTTGAACAATGCCAAATTTGCAATATTATTGAAAATTCCTGATAGTTTCATTCAGAGGAGAAAGGCATTTTGACGTCTCAAAGGATGGACCTAATTTATTCATAGTTGGATACTTTGTATGAGGTCTTTCCTCATGCTTCTCATTCTTGGAATGAACAAGCTTATGTGCTTCCAGTTCACTTTGTCATGGCACTGGAAAAATCTATTCATATCTTGATTGGGTATCATGGACAGATACATCTCATATTGTTTCGTTTATTGTCAACATATGATATGATTTTATTTTATTTTGGTCCAGTCAATATGAAGTATGGCATTGTCCTCATTTAATGTAAATTTGCGATGGATGCGAAAGTCACGTAACATGTAGACATTGTTTTCCTTTTTCTGTAGGTATACTTCATATGGAAATTATGCCAACCCAGGAAGCACATATTGTAATACATGTTGCCTAATTGTACAATGTACAATTGTGTTGTTGAGGGTTCGAATGGCATCGTTGAGGCAATGTCTATATATGTAAGGGAATTTTTTATTGCATCCTAGGCAATCAATTGTGCCATCATTTATGAAAGCAGAGGAAGAAGCAGGAGATTTGCATTTGGCACATACAGGCTCGAAGGGGGTCGAGTACGCATTTGTTGCAACCAAAAAACCCTCAACCTGCACACGTGAGCATAGTAGTTAATATATTGAACAATATAATATACAATGTACAACAAAAAAGCTGCACAAAATTGTTTAAGGCAATTTTTATGTGCAAAGTGTGGATGGAATTGTAGATGTATACATACAACAGTTGTCGAGCTAGTTAGTTTATTGAGATCCTGTACTATGTYTGTTCACAATTATGTTACAAATGTTGCTTGGGTTGTGAAAAATATCCTTTCTTTAACATCTCTTTTCTTTGTTATATTTTTGAAGAGCATAAGTGGAAATTGCCCTTTATGCAATTGTTGTTCCATTGRAGAAAATAAATTTGAATAGGTGTCGAACAATTGTAGTTGCAACATGGAACAATGTAATAGTTTTGTAACATAACTTATATATATGAGCATGTGAAAGTGAAGGACAAAACTAGATATGGAGAACGATACCATTGCCTTGTCGTTGTCGGACTCTCCATCTTTTGTATGGAGAATGTGTTGCGAGACAACTTTTCTCGCGAGTGTGAAAGCTGCACCAATGGCTTCGATTGGGTAAATGTCGTTGCTCTATGAAAGTTGGATGATTGTTGTGTCCAGTACGAAATGATAGTCTAAACAAATTGTGGAAAATTTTTCCACAATACTTGTTTCATTGATCGATATAATCTGAATATTATATCGATCAATGAAACAAGTATTTTGGAAAACATTTCCACGGTTTGTTCAGAATATCATTTCATACCGGACACAACAATCATCCAACCTGCACAGAGMAACRCCATTTACCCAATCGKAACCATTGGTGAAGCTTTCACACTCACGAGAAAAGTTGGCTCGCAACACATTCTCCATATAAAAGATGGAGAGTCTGAAGTATCACTATGGTCATATACTGTTTTCGGTAATATATTAAAATTTGTAATGGATATCCCATTACCTGGCAAGATATTTTCTGCATGTGTCTGGACAAGTTGTGTAGGGATAGTCAGTGTGACTGTCATCATGCCTTCATTGTCTGTCATGACATCACACATAATGCATCTAGTTTGGTTTTCCTTTTCTAAGTAGGTGATATACGCGACCATTATTTATGTAGCAGACCTGGTCATCCACAGGCTGGGAAACACCACTACTCTCACACATTACTTAGCTCTGATACCAATATGTAGCATACCCAGCCATTACAGGCCAGGGAAACACCACTGCTGAACATATAGTATACATAACATGCATATTTAATGAGTTTTAATCAAACAACACAGAGATACTACTACCATACAGACTCAAATGGAAATAACATAAATTCATACATGCAACAGAATACATGATAAAATTTCAAATACACAGACCTGCATACCATATATAATTAGAGTAAATCCACAACCTGCATGCAGACCTTCCACAAACCTCCTAGCCTTAGACTGCACTGCTCATCACTCTCAACAGTAGGTCACCCCCGAGCTCAGACTAAACTCCATCGAGCAAGGGATTCCTAGGCTAGGCAAGGTTAACAAGGAAGCCAAAAAGTTCACAAGGAAGGACTATCTCCCAGGATCCACTTACGTCCACTGCTCACATACTCTCATTCCCCACATGCTTGTCCCACCCCAAGAGTAAACACCTTCATTGTCACAGATTCCATCGGATGCTTCACCTCCCTTGCCTTGGGCTTCAACAACAGGCCACACTGGAATTCTCAGAGCTCTGTAGCAGCTACGGGACCTCCTCCAGGAGACTCACCTCCTCATCACACTTCTCTCACCTGGAGAGATTTTCTCACAGGCCTGACAACCTGCTTCTTCAGTCAATCCTCAACTCAAATACAACAAGGCAAGGAAAACAACTGGTCAATACAGCTCAAGAAAACAAAAGGAAACAACCCCCCAAAAAATGGTTAAGGTATGAAATCGGCTTTGGCTAGTGCGGACATACTGGGTTCACGGAATCACTCATGTCACTTCCCAATTCTAGTTTCAGAGATGTATGGTTATGCAGAGGTCCAACGCAGAGGAAAAATGGTTCAGGTGGAGGACGACCAACGCATGTAGGCAGAGGATGGCAGAATGGGAATTGAACCTGACGAAGAATGGCCAACCCACCTCCAACACGAGTTGACTCTTCCGCTTTAACTACATGTGCCTGGGTTGACACATGTCTTCCTAGAGATGCATGCACTCCACTTAGCATATGTTCCTTTGCCAGGAACTTAGGACAAAACTGATCAATTGTCCACCTTAGCCTTTAGGAAATAATAATAAATTATTATCCCCTTTAGAGGTAATCCCCCTAGATTAGCCCCTAGGCCCACACAATTAGCCTTCTCCCTTACCCAACCTTGTGGAATCTTAGTCCCCCATCACTCTTTCTTCATGGTCGGTCTACACACAACAATGTGTATATTTTATTAATGATCTACATAATTACATATACAAAATCAGGCTCATGGCCTTAAGCATCTAGGATCTTCGACCCAATAAACATAAAGTCTTAAACTTATAATTGCTTGGCTCACCGGCCTATAAACATAATTACAATTTAGCAATATAACTAGGGCTCGTCCTTGGGGTATTACAATCCCCTCCCCTTATTTTCGCATTATCCTCATTGCAACTTTTACACAACATCAACAAGATTTACAAAATATTAAAAAATATGTTGGTATTCTGCCCGCATAGCATCCTCATACTCCCATGTCGCATCCTCGGGACCATACCAGGTCCACTGGACCTTTACAATCCCTATGGATCGATTCCGGAGCTGCTTGCTTTTCCTGTCCAATATATGAACATGATGCACTTGCAAGACGCCTTCTTGCTCCACCTGGATCACATTCCAATCAATTACATGATTAGCATCAGGTATATATTTCTTAAGCAATGAAACATGAAACACATTATGTACAGTCATGGATGCAGACAATGCAAGAATACATGCAACTGGTCCAATCCTTTCTAGGATTTCAAATGGCCCACAATATCTAGCCGCCAGCTTGGAATAGTTACCTAGCTTCAGGGAACTTCTGTTAGCTTTTACTTTCAAGAAAACATGTTCTCCCACTTTAAACTCTCTGTGGGTTCTATTTTTATCAGCATAACTTTTCTTCCTGTCTTGGGCAACCTTCAAGTTCTGCTTAATCTTCAATATTTTCTCTTCCATTTCCTTTAGAAACTCTGGCCTAACTATTGTTCTGTCAGTTGAGTTATCCCAACTTACTGAGGTGTTGCACCTTCTTCCATATAGTGCTTCAAATGGGCTCATCTTTAGTGATGCTTGATATCCATTGTTGTAGGCAAACTCTACCAAGTGTAGGTAGTCTTCCCATTTGTATGGATTGTCCATCACATACATCCTTAGTATGTCTTCTATCACTTGGTTCACCCTCTCTGTCTTCCCATCAGAATCAGGATGATATGTTGTGCTTAAGTTCAGATTCGTTCTGAATCCTTTGAATAACCCCTTCCAGAACTTTGAGGTAAATTTCGAGTCTCGGTCAGACACAATTGTCTTGGGAATACCATGCAATCTTGCTACTTCCCTGATATAGATATCGACAACATGAGTTGCCTTGTGAGTAGTCTTCAATGGAATAAAATGGGTAGCTTTAGTAAGCTTATCCACCATCACCATGATGGAATCATGTTGCTCATTTGTTTTGGGTAATCCTATGATGAAATCCATTGTCACCACTTCCCACTTCCACTCAGGAACGGGAAATGGTTGTAGAAACCCTCCAAGGTGCCTATGCTCATCTTTGACCTTCTAACACTCCATACATCTAGCGATGTATTATGTGATTTCCTTCTTCATACCTGGCCAAAAGTATTGGCTCTTAATTGCTACCAATGTTTTCTGATATTCAGGGTGCCCAATGTAAGGGACAGTATGCATTTCCTTCAAGATCATAATTCTCAATTCCTGGGAATTAGGTACATAAATTATGTTTTTATACAAGAGTGTTCCATTAGTTCCCAATTTATAATATTCCACTTTCTGTAGCATCTTACCTTGTTGTAGCTTTGCTACCAATTCCTTGTATTGCAAATCTGCATTTGCATCTTCCAAAATTATGCCTTTAATATCATTTTGATACATGCTGATGGTCGTAGCATGTAGGTCATGCATTCTTCTGGTAAGTGCATCAACCACTTTGTTCTCCTTTCCTTTGATATGATTGATATCAAAGTCATACTCACAATGAAATTCTAACCACCTACTATGCCTAGCATTTAAGGTTGGTTGATCAAATAGATACTTTAGACTATGATGGTATGTCCTGAGTTCAAACTTCTTTCCCATGAGGTAATGTCTCCATTTCTTTAGAGCATGCACTATGGCTGCCAACTCCAAATCATGAGTTGCATATTTATTTTCATGCTATTTTAATTTCTTGGACTCATAACATATTACAAATCCATTCTGGCTAAGGACTCCTCCTAGTCCTTGTTTGCATTCATCTGTGCAAACCACGAAATCCACATTTGGATATGCAATCCTCAATATTGGAGCAGTAGTTAACAACTGCTTCAGTTGTTGGAAGTTTCTCTCAAACTCTTCTGTCTATTGAAATTTCTTCTCCTTCATTTGCAAGGAAGTGATAGGGTGAGCTATCCTTGAGAATCCTGCAATGAAACTTCTATAATAGCCAACTAGACCCATAAAGGATCTGACTTTTGTCACATTATTCGTCATTGACCACTCACTAATCGCTTCTATATTCTCAAGATCCACAACTATCCCATCTCTTGAAATGATATGCCCCACATAACGGATCTTCTTTTGATAGAATGAGCACTTGCTCAATTTGGCATAAAGTTCATGCTCTCTTAACACTTGCAACACCCTCCTCATATGATGTTCATGCTCTTCCTCCGACTTGGAATACACTAAGATGTCATCCAAAAATACTATGACAAACTTGTCTAGATATTCCCTGAATACACCATTCATTAAACACGTGAAAACAACAGGTGCATTTGTTAACCCAAATGGCACCACTGTGAATTCATAATGACCAAACCTTGTTCTGAAGGAGGTCTTTCTGATATCTTCATCCTTTATTCTTACCTGGTGGTATCCTAACTTGAGATCTGTTTTTGAAAATATCTTAGCATCCTCCAATTGATCAAAGAGATCATCAATCCTTGGAAAAGGATACTTGTTCTTAATGGTCACTTTGTTCAATTGTCCAAAATCAATTCACAATCTCAAGGTTCCATATTTCTTCTTCACGAACAGGACCGGGGCACCCCAAGGTGACACGCTTGGGTGTATATACCCCTTCTTCAGAAGTTCTTCAAGATGCAATTGCAGTTCTTTTAGCTCTAGCGTACTCATCCTATAAGGATATTTCGACACTGGAGTTGCTCCAGGCATCAGATTTACAGAAAAGTCAATATCTCTCTTCGGGGGTAGTCCTGGTACCTCCTGGAATACATCTTCAAAATATTTTAGTACCGCATCATCCTCAAGATTTTATACTTTATCCTTAGGTGCTTCCTCCATGTGGGCTGCAAATAATTAACAACCTTTCCTGTAGTAATTCTTCAGCTGCATTGCTAAGATTTCACTGACAACAACTACTCTAGGAATTCCTTGGACTATTCTCTGATTCCCCTCCTCATCCAGTAAAGTGAATACCTTGTTATGATAGTCTAGGATGGCATGGTGTTGGTCCAACCAATCCATCCCAATTAGACATTCATAGGAACCTAAAGGTAGAATGTTCAATTCATCCTTTGTGCTCAGTCCATTCGTGTCCATTGGACAGAACTTAACTAAATTAGTAACTTTTCTTTTGGCTCCTGTAGCCAGCTGCACTAACCAAGATTTTCCATGCTTTCTTCTTGGTAATTGCAAACTTTCCACCACTCTAGGATCTATAAAACTATGACTATCTCGTGAATCAATTAAAATAGTAAATGAATGGTTGTTGATCATACCTTCCACTTCAATCATGTGTGATTGAAACTCACCTTGGTTGTTGTCCAAGGCTGCATAGATCCTTGGTATTCTACTTCCCATATCTTCCATTGTTTCTACCTGTTGTACATTGTGGACGGTTCTCATCTTGTCACTTCTATGGGGGCAATCTTTGTACCTGTGATTTCCTTTACAACCCGAACATTCCATAGGTGTCTGTCTTGGTATTTTCCCACCTATTTCATCCTTCCTGGGCTCTCTAAAAGATGGTTTTCCTTGAGGACTTTTTCTGAAAAAGGATGGCTTAGCTCCCTTCTTCCTTTGATCCATATTGAAATTCTTCTTGTCTTCCCAAGCCTTTCGGAAAGTGGGATTTTCACTTTGCTGCTCATATAAGCATTTTTCTCTCCTTATGGTTTCTTCCATAGTCTTAGGATCATCATACTAGATCCTATCACCGATGGAAGGTGGCAGTCCAATCAGATACCTTTGAATTTTGACAGTCTCATCCTTGATGAAAGGAACATACTTCAACAATTCCAAAAAACTTCGTTCATATTCATCAATGGGCATGCTACCCAACTTGAGTTCAAAGAACTCTTTCATATTTCTATCATAGTATCTCTTAGTCAAGTATTTCTTTTCGAAATACTCTTTGAATTCCTTCCAAGTAATATCTTTCTCTTTAATTTGTTGCACCTGCACAAGTTGATCCCACCACATGGATGTTTTTCCTTTTAGTTGATACATTGCAATTCTTCCTTCTGCATGAGGGAAATAATATTGTAGTTGGAAATATTTCCTCATGCCAAGAAACCATGTCTCAGTATCTTCCTCCTTCTTGTGCTCTCCATCAAACGTAGGAGGTTTAATCTTGTTCATTTCACCCTTTAGTTCATCCACTCCCGATCTCTTGTGTTTTCTGGTAGGAGATGGGCTTGAACTACTGTGTGCTCTCCTCTTGGGGTACTTTGGGGAGTGACGATGATGCATACTAATGCTTCTTGATTTACTGGAATCAATCTCCTTATCCAATTTCCTTTCTATCCTTTCCAGGCTTCACATCAACTTGAAGTTGAATTCTCCTAGTTGATTCCTGGCTTTCATGAGATTTATGTTATATGCTCGTTGAATATGAACATCCTTCTGCAATGTTTCAATGGATTTCATCATGTTCCCTTCCTTAGTTATCCCTTCTCCATGCCCATTAGAGTTTGATCCTTCAACTCCCAGATGGACATCCATTTCTCTTGCTTCATTCTCTAAGCTGGAATCATTCTGTGCCTCCTCTATTTTTCTACACTCTGCAACAATTCAATTTGGTTCTACCAATCGTTGACTCTACAAACACAATGTTTAGTCAACCAAAATTTGTCAGGCCATCATCCCTTAACAAATTTCATGGAATTCATAAACCACTATGATTCAAGAAAACTTTTAGATTCCATTTTCTTTTTGGGATCTACTTTGCTATAATTTTCGGGCACTAGCCTCTTTCTCTTATATCCCAACACATGCAACCAAGGGTTGTGACCAAGCGCTAGATCTATAGGCGCTTACTCGGAACTTCGGGCCTACGGCTTCGGAAGTCTTCAAATCACATAACAACAACTTTTTGAGTTTTGAACTAACGAACTCGCGAAGTAGGGTGGATCAATGGTCCACGTCTACCCAACATCCAATGGCTGATACCCAATGTGGACTTCTGTCATCGAAGATTCGAGACTTCGGAGCTTCGGAGCTTCAGGAATTCGGATCTTTGGGACTTCGGAGCTTCGGGCTTCAGACGTTTTCACGCTTGATTCCTTCCAATATTTCGAACTCCGAGTTTCTAGACCTCTTACCCCTGAGTCTACATAGTACAAATGTTACCAACATAGGAGGTGGCACGTGGCATGCCTAGAAAGGTCCATGTCGCTTCAGAGATTCTGAGTTTGAAACTTCTCCCTTAGCATACATTAATTCTCCCGACTTCCAAAATCTAAAACTAAGGTTTTCTCTTTTTCTTCAGAACTTTGGGTTTCAGAAGTTTTTTCATCAGCACATCCCACCTCTTTCGACATCCAAAATCTGAGGTTACGGTCTGACAGTAAGGCTTCCAGGATAACCCTCCTGCACCTTCTCCAAATATAATGGTCGTAAAGGATTTCCCTTCCTTCCGAACAGATGTTATGACCCACATTACTCTATGGCTAAATACCACATTGGTTGTGGTTTACAATACCGCTACACCGCCTAAGCTTCGTAACACGACCAAGGAAACCTCTTGGCACTCAGGAATGTTCCGAGGTTCGAAACTGGTTCCTCCAGACACAATTTTCACTTGAAACCTTGGGTCCAAAGACCATTTATCTAGCCCATCTAGGCTCATTTCTTGAAAACCTTGGCCCTGACTTTGAATTTTGTCTACTTCGACAACAATTCTTTCCAAAAAAATTTCTTCAATTTCCACTAACATGGCCCATCCAAGCTGAATTTTGAAAACCTTGGCTTTGATAGCAATCTGTAGCGTACCCAGCCATCCACAGGTCGGGGAACACCACTACTCTGACACATTACTTAGCTCTGATACCAATCTATAGCGTACCCGGCTATTACGGGCTAGGCCAATGCCACTGCGGAACATATAGTATACATAACATGCATATTTAATGAGTTTTAATCAAACAACACATAGACACTGATACCATATAGAATCAAATGGAAATAACAATAATTCATACATGCAATCGAATACATGATAACATTTCAAAGACAGAAACATGCATAACATATATAATTAAGCATGGAAATGATCCTTATCTTTTAACTGGAGTAAATGCACCAACTACATGCAGACCTTCCACGAACCTCCCAGCCTTAGACCGCACTGCTCATCACTCTTAGTAGTAGGTCACCCCTGAGTTGGGACTATACTCCACCGGGCAAGGGATTCATAGGCTAGGAAAGGTTAACAAGGAAGTCACACAGTTCACAAGGAAGAATTCTCTCCTAGGAGCCACTCATGTCCACTACTCATAGACTCTCATTCCCCACATGCCTGTCCCACCCGAGGAGTATACACTTTCACTGTCACACAGTCCATCGAATTCTTCACCTCCCTTGCCTTGGGCTTCAACAATAATTCGGACCGGAATTATCAGAGCTATGTAGCATCTACGAGACTCCCTCCAGGAGAATCACCTCCTCAACAAACTTCTCTCACCTAGAGAGAGTTTCTCACAGGCCTGACAACCTACTTCTTCAGTCAATACTTGAATCAGATCCTGCAAGGTGAGGACAACAACAACTGGTCAATATAGCTCAGGAAAACAGAAGGCAACAACCCCCAAAAAAATGGTTAAGGTACGAACTCGGTTTTGGCCAGTGCGGACATACTGGGTTCACAGAATCACAGAGGTCGCTTCTCAGTTCTGGTTTCAGAGATGCATGGTTATGCAGAGGTCCAACGCAGAGCAAAAATGCTTCAGGTGGAGGATGGTAGAATGGGAATTGAACCTGATGGAGAATTGCCAACCCACCTCGAACATGAGATGACTCTTCAGCTTTAATTGCATAC
>SNQJ01S0013028.1:56159-96815 GCA_010110895.2 Picea sitchensis | reverse complement strand
AGGGAAAAAAAGGGATAAAAGAGAGTGGGAAAATAGAAAAGAAGAGGGAAATTTTTGTAAGCGAGAAGTCTCAACAAAGGACCAATGTTTTCCAAATCATCATTTTCTAGTCCAATATTTTATCCAACTACTCATTTTACGTGTTTGATTTACTATCACTATTGGTATACCTTTTCCAAGATTGTACTTTAGCTTCCTCTACTGTGGCATATAAGATTTAATCCTCTTGTCCAACTAGTCTGTTTCTTTCAATGTAGCAATGCAAAAAATACAATGGACATGAAGGTAAGTTGGTATGTAGAAAGACATGTAAAAACATAAATACAGTTCTATTTATTTCAATGTAGTAGTACAAAAAATATAGTTGACATGAAGATAAGTTATTATGTAGGAAGATATGTAGTATCTACATACAATAAATTAGGTGCAAAGTAGTAGAATAAATATACAGACAATAAATGAAATACAAAACAATGGAATATGAAATACGAGTAGAAGCATGCACCTTTGTATCTCTTCTTCTACATTTGTGGTTAAGAGTCATTCGTCTTCTCCAGTTATTTTGTTTGTTTCAATGTGGGAACTCACAAAATACAATGAACATGAATGTAAGTTGGTATGTAAGGGAAAACAAGTAATATGTACATACAATAAATGATAATCAAAGGAATAGAATAAAAGATAGAGTTAGAAGCATGAACCTTTGTTTTTCTTGATCCATGGTTGTGGTTATATAGAATTTTTCCTAGCCAAAATATATTACAAGCCAGAAAATATTAAGAAGTTGGATGATCCTATCCGAATGATTTGGTTTTGTGCGACAAAGTATCCAGATATGCTTTGAGACATGGAAATATGATTTTGTAATATGTTTGATGTATATTTCATAATTCAAGTACAAGACAAATTATATCATGGTCAGACCAGTATGTGTCTAAGATAAAGAGGGTGTATTGTGAAATGGGCACATTTGACCATACATGGTCAATAAGTGTGTTTTGTTCATGCTTTATCTTAACCAAAATAAAGCGGAGATTGTAAGTGCACATGTAGTTTTCCAATTCTTTTGTTATGGCACTATTTTGTAGCATGACAACATTAAAGTGTCCTAGAATGAAAATGGTTTCGTTCAGATGTAAATGGTGTAATGCATTTGAAAAAACATTCATTATGTTGGCAATGTTGCACGCGAAGCAACATAGAAATTGAATATTGTAATTTGCAATCCAAGGAAAATTACTCTTGCTAGCACCATCTCAACATCTTTTTCTTCGAAATGTATATGATCCAAAATTGTTATATGTTTTTTCACTAATATCATCACTCCATGCCTAATGTAACTTGATATGCAAGTGTGATTTTAAAATTTCTTATTTTGCATGCATAATGTCATGTATGTTTCTTGCAAGCAAAGAATATTAGATTGCATTGTGTCATAGTCGTTGGGTATATCATTCATATGTGCATTTAAGTTGCACGTCTTAAGTGAGAGAATTGATACAGATGAGTTTGTTTGTATGGATTGGTAATCATATTGCAGATTCCATTTTTCATTAGTCTGAATGTGTTGCATCTCAGTATTAACTTTATGTTTGACTTTGAAGTTATCTTTTGTAAGAGCGCTTAGAAAATACAAGGACTATATGTTTTTGACAAGAGACAAAGTTGTGTATACAAGTACATGTATTCGTACTCCAACAGGGTCGAAGGAAACACTATCAAGTGTTAGTCCTTGTGATCTATGGATTGTACGTGCACATGCAAGTTGAATTGGAAACTGTTTTCCAATTTTCAGTTGACCTGTCTTTGTCGATGTTGATATTGGTTTTGATATTCGTAATATAGGTGTCCATTCATGCAAAGTGTTTGAATTATATAGATAAGCTAACTTGTTGACTTGTCGGTGGCCAATGTGCGGGTCATGGAACTTAATCCAGAGGACATCAACGTTTTATGTTTTGGTATAATATTTGAGTATTTCATCTGCACCACTCACTAGGCCATCCTGTGAATCATAGCTCCAGGCATATATTTCAACTAGCATGTCTAATTTCAGGACAAGTTGAAAACGGAAAGTTGTTGTATGTTGATGGCATGGTACATTGTCATGGTTTTCTTCTTCAAGATCAATTGAATTGATGATGATATCATTTCCAGGCATGAGCGATAGCATATACTTGTTATGCACTGCAACATCCTTATTCTTGTAGTATAGGTAAGGGAAGGTTGGGTCGGTCGGGGCAGGTCGCATGCAACTTGAATTGATATATGTTAAGTCATCACATGTTTGGTTGTTTGTCTGCATTCTATTTATAATTGCAATAAATTTTTCGTTTGTCTGGCACATTGTAGTATGTAATTCAAAGACATTTATGTTGTCTTCCAAAATCCATGCGTCATTGTTTGCATGTTGACCATAAGTTGTTCAAATATGAGAGAAACTTGTATGGGTTGTTCCTGGTAAATATCCCCACATAATACCATATCAAGGTTTCCAAAGTTTTTGGTCTAGACATGTTTTGTGTTTCTCAGTCGATTGTCAATGGAATATAAGAAGTGACTTCCAATCAAGGATGCCTCATCTATGAACACAAGTTGTAGTTTATCATAAATTTTTGACAAGGTATCTACCATTTCTTTGTTGAGTGGAAGAAAACATGACTTGTTAAAAGGCATCAATAATGCAAAGTGGATTGTTGTTCCACCTGCATTATATGCGTCTTTTCCTGTATATGCATTACATATCAAGTGCCTCAAATCATTTACTCTATGTCTATAGTAACGAGTATATGTCACTGGATCTTTTCTCATGAGCTAGTCAATGTCATCATTTTCCAAGATCTCAGTTTGTTTTTTCCTTTTCCTGTTCCTATACAATGTAGACATCGTCCGAGAACTTTCAGGTCCTGGAAATTTCTCTTTATAACTTACTGAAATATGTCACCATTAAAAATGAATAATGCTTGACAATGGTGTGCAATTGTTTTGCAGCTTGGTTACCTTTGTATCATACTTAGCCCTTCTACACCTACCTGAAGTTTTATTCTACAAAAACATTTTGCAAAGGCATGTAGGTACTAATTCCCGAGCAAGGTGGGAATATCATAGAGGGCATGGTGGGAAGGCTAAATAATTTAATTGTTCAAATGAGGGGTTAGATCTCCATTTCTTCACATAAGGTAAAGAACCGAGATTTGTAATGCTAGAAAAAATGACAGCCAGAGTTATGCACACAACATTGGCATACATATGGTTCAGAGTTTGGAGAAAAAAATGGAGCAAAATTTAAAAGCAGGAGGGAAAGATATGCCAACCTCTATTGAAATTCTGCAGCATAGGAGTGATGAATAAATATGTAAACATTCTTATTTTCAAATTGTAAATAGTAAACAACAAAGAATGAATACGAATGAAACTATGGCATTGAAATTTACTCGTCAATGATGAACAACAGAATCGTTTTGAGGAAAGATATGAAATGATCTTACTCAAACATTTTCAGATCATTCTTGGCTAAAGAAAGATAGACGATAATATCACCCTATGTTTATACCCATCAAAATTGGTATCCTAATTCACAAGTATTGATTACAAGTGCTTAGGCTGGTTTTTTTTATAAATAAAAGCTTGCTGAAAAATTCTTTATTTATGTAATTTTCTGAACATAACAGAGGCTGAAATAAATATAGAGACAAAAGTAAAGACACCAAGTCAATAATCAAAATATATGATACATAAATCAATCGTTTATTTCATTCGAATCATCAAAATAATCGTTCTCTTTACAAAATTTCTTGAGGAAGTTTTGGACCAAAGTCAAACTTAGATGTCCCCTATGAAACATACAAAAGGACATTTGACAAAAAGTAAAAAAACTGAACTTTAAAAGTTGGATAAGCTTGACATAGATTGTTGCCCACTCGACTCTGCACAATAGCCTTCATCAGTCATGAAATTTAATTCACAAACAGACAAGTCTACACAGACTATCAAAGATAGATAAACACTTATGAAAAACAAGTGTCTGAATGATGTAATCCAGCCCTGAATATTGTTGTCTACAATAGGACCCTTCTATCATAAAAGAGAATTGGGATTCCAATGAATTGAAGAGTGAATGAAAACTGAATTATCTAAAAAAAAATCAAAGAGCATACAATAGTATGCTTCTCCTTCTATTCTCCTCTTGTTCATCCTTTTCCTTTTGCCTTTAAGAAAATTAGACTTGGTTGAAGTAGTTGAACTACTTCTTTAGTTAATTTAACTAAAACTCAACCAACTTTTTAGTTAAGGGGGAAAAGTAATAAAATCATAATAAGGGTTTTTAATAAATAATAGCTAGTAGGTGGGACCCCTTATGACTCCCTTTGGTTCTTTAACAATCATAACACAACTAGTTAATCAAACAAAACATCCCTCCTTGTGACTCTCATCATCACTTTCATATTTTGACAATTTATATCAATGATAATTGAAAATATTTCCAAAAATAATTACCTATATATCCAAAAAAATAGTGTGTTGTCCAAAATTTCAGAACTCAATTGTTCTAAACAATCAATAAATAAAAACACTTAAAATCCATATTTTCCACTCTGGGAGGCAATCTTTCCCTTGTTGTTGTCACCTTTTGATCTCTCCGAATTTTCCTTAGGTTGTGTGGAGCCTTTAGGCATAATATCATTGATCACATGAGATCAATCATCTCTCAAATGCATGCGGGAGGACACGGATTTGGAAGAGTCATTTGAGGGTGAGGAGGGGGTAGAAATGGATTATAATTTTTCAGGAGCATGGTGGGCCTCGGTTTTTAACCTTTTGCTTGCATGGGAAGATTATACTAGTGAGTGGACAGGGGAAACTTGGGTAATTTGATTAATAGGTGGAGGGGTGGGTAGAGATAAGTTAGGCCATCCACGATGCTGGGAGACTATCGGGTGGACAATCTCTTTCCATCCGTCATTTTCAGGGACTTCAGGTTACAGTGAGACATGAGGAGGCACTAGGATACTTGGGACATGTGGGGCTTGAAAAGGAGGCCTTTCAGGCCTAGGTTTGACCACTCCTTTCCCAATCCAATTAAAAAATCCATCTTGAAATAGCTGGACTAACTCTTGTGAGTCTGCATCAAAGTGTATAGAGAATCTTGGCCTTCTAGGGCCCCTGTTCCCATTTCCTCTTCCTCGGTTACCTCGACCATGGTTACCTCTGCTGAAAAATCTCATTCCTGTATGCATTATTGATTATCAAATAGTTTCTTTAACAACCATACATGACAACTCTTTTAAATATGAAATACAATTTGGCTCAACAACATATCAGACTCATGCAATCCAATCCATACAAATCGTTTAATAGTTGTCAATGAGCAGGGGGTAAATAAGGGTTCTGGGATATGTGAGGGGTTGTATTCAGTGAAAAATGTTAAAATGAGGGGGGAAAGATCATGATTACTTCTCACGGATATCAAACAATCAACTATATCATAAACTAAAAGAATATATCACTGTAATTCATCCTTACGATCCTTTAACTATCATAATATACAATTTATCTTAACTATAATTAAATTTTAGGAACATGGAGTCGATAGTGAATATGGGAAGGTGAGGGGGATTTTAATGTGCGAAAAGTGAAATAATGGTAGGGAAAAAAAGAATATTGTTCGTAAAATCAATTAAGTAATCCATAAAACAGTTATGTATTTAATGCAAATGATCCAACACCAATTAAAAAATTACTGTGACCAATTTAACAATTATTGTGTGTTAAAACTTGTTCATTGTACCACATCCAATTTCTTTTTAAAATTTTTCAATTAATACAGTGTATAATTATACTCTGAATCGTCACGACTTTCACCCATCTTGTTTAAAAGAATTTTGTTTCTTTTCATTTCCTTCCCTTTTATATTTAAAACAAAATCCAAAGGAACACACAGTCATATTTCTTCAACTCTGTTCAGCATATAAAAACATCAACCACTACCCATAATTTCTAAATCCTCAAATCAAACATAGACATAGGTCTTTCCTGAGTTGAACAGACTCTTTTAAAACATAACCGATTCCATTCTTTTGACAATATTAACAATTAAATTTGCAATGAAACCATACTACAAAAACCCCGTGCTTCATCTCTGATGGTGTAATAAAACAAAATGATGCACGATGTCTCCATAATCATACACAATAAACAACCAAGTCACAGTCATCAACTCTCCAACTTGCAATAATCCAAATCGGGACAAATTAAACACACAGCAACCACCAAATTCAATTTATACCACATTGTAGGAACACACAAACCAACACATAATGAAAATAGGCATCTTTGTGACTGTACATTATCGTTTACTCCCAATCAACCAATTAAATAAAAAATGAGTTGGGTTATCGATTCAACTGTCACAACAAAAGGAGGCAACGACTGTATACCGATTCTGATTTTCAGTTACAACTTCTCAACAAACCGATCAAACAAAGACGAGACGATTGTCAAAGCCATTGTCAGAGCACTTAACCAACTTATGAGAGTCAACAAAATACCCGATAGAGTGCGACTAGTTTGGATTATCAAAATCGGGCTTTGTAACCATGAACACAAGAAATAATCAAGGGTTCACTCGATCACCAAAACACATGGAGACTGAAGATCGACAATATCAACAGTAGGAGAGAAACCTTCAAGATAAGCATGGTGGAACCACAAGTCTCATAACCTGTAGCTTTGTAAAATAGGGTGACAGTTCAACACTAGTTAGGGTATACCACGATGCAAAGGGGAAACGATTTCTCACTGGAGAGTAACCAATACCAAGAACGTGCAGAGTCATAACCCTCGCACTTTTCTTAAGAGATGAACCACTTATAACAATGTCGATGGAAATGCAAACCCCAAGTATTACCAACAACCCTAAAGCATACTTCTTGGCATAATGTCCGCCCGAAAACCAACTGTGTTGATGCGAATACTACAAAAACAATACCATGACCAAGTGAAAATATATACAGTGACCAAAAGGTGGTTCGAAACATACACAACAACCTCATAGCACCGAATACAACCGAATATGGTTACCATAATTGTGAGGAGGCAGACAACAATTCTAAATAGAACGAAACCCTCCAACAAAATACCCATAACTGCTGAAAACAATAGTGATCCCTCACAGTTTCCACCACATGGAATAGCCAACGAAATCCCAACTTAAACCATCAATTTTTCCATTTGCAAACGAATAAACACACGATCATTCCAGAGAAAAAACCCATGCGTTTATACAGTTGACAATATTAGGAAGACACAAACCAACACATTATCGAGCCAACGCTCATTTCATACATAGAGAAAATTCATGGATTGGCGAAAATAACCATACCTATAACCAATGGCTTTAAAAATGTGAGTTGGTCGAGAAGTTCCTTCCATGCCTGAATCTCGGAGCTTAAACCAACAAAAACAAATGAACAATAACCATGCTAGGGTGATAGCCCAGTGGGAGAAGTATGGAGTGACGTGCATTTACTGCACGTCACTTCCATCCTCCATTTCATTCAATTTTGTAGTACACGACAACCAGCCAAAACCATACAATTAATCCATGCCATTAATTCCATGCATTGAAACTTGCACATATTGCTTGCCAATTGCATCACCCCAATCCATATTAACCATTTCCAAAACCATACAATTACATATATCAAATGCACCCAATATAACTCAATACAAATCGTATAGCCACTAACATTGCTAGTTAGGACTAACATTTTTTCTTTTTATTTCATTTGCACATAATATAGCATAGTATAGCATAGTTCCCTTTCCTTGGATTTTTTTTGACAAGTCTCCTTCCATTGCTCTTGTTTCTTGTTGTTACTAACATGTGTCTTGTGCAGGTGTTGATAGGTAATGAATCATGGCTACAATAACAAGTCATCATACATGGAATTTAAAGCTTAGAATAATGGAATCAACACATAAAATGCATTATCCATATACCATTATGTCGCAAACAAAACCAATATATCATCATCAATCATGTAGAACCCTGTAAGCATCATCGAAACAAAAGCATAAAATGTGTGACAAGACTATCTTTGAGCCTCCAGTCTACAAGGGGGTCCCACCCATTAGTATTATATATCATTAGCATAGTTTAAATAATAGGCTTTAGAAATACTTTGTGGGCGAAATCCTCATTGCACTTTTTATCGTCAACAAACTAGCGACTCCACAGGGAAATTTGTTTCCAACATATTAGAACTCATAATGTATGGTTTCGCAGACCAAGAACAACAGATCAAGAAGGTATAACCAGAATGATTATGCAACAGGCAAAAGTGAGCAGATTTAATGGAAAAATCATTGGTAATTGGGGAATAATTCATGGAAAATGTTAAGTATGAGGGGGTTTATCCCTGTATGCACTCTTTACTTCATGGAAAAAAATTATGGACTTTCTCTTTTAATTCTCAAATGGATGAATAAATGGAAAGAAGAAGCGAGAGATAACCAATTTCTTTATGATTTGTGAGATTTATGTGGTTGGGTTTTTCGATTTTGATCGAAATAGCCACGGTTTTTGTCAATTTCTTTATAAGACAACAATGAAAGTAGATAACAAATTCAATTATGCTTTCAAGGGGAGCATCATAACAACTTTGTAAGGTTGATTTTTATTGACTAAAAATACCTTGTAGGAGTTTCATTGTGGCATAACTGATCCAACATCTTATTCTTGACCAAAAATAAACTAAAATATGAAAAGAAACAAAATTCATCATAGAAATGGGACTCAAAATTTAAAACAACAGAAATAAAATGATAGAAATGCAAAAGCAGCATGAAAGCTATTAAAAAGGAAGCAAAAATTAAACTACTATAAAAGAAGAAATGAAAAACAATGGTGAAAATGAAAGAAGAACTAGACTACTTATATACAAAAAATCCAAACAGAGTTAAAACTTTTCAAGTTGGTTCCACGTAGTGATTTAAGTGAGAATCGTTAGTGTTGTAGGAAAACAATCGCTCTTGTAAATATTTTAGAATGTAAGAGTTAGTACCCAGGACAAAATAAATATTTAAAGGACCCAACCATAATTTTTGAAATTTCAAGTGTCTTCCCCTATTAGCATGAGTTGAATCCCACAACAATACATTTTCATTGACTTTAAATTTGACAGTTTTGACACTCTTGTTGAAATACTTCTTAACAGTCTATTGTCTCTTTTTTCTATTATCGAAGGCAAACATCCTTTGCTCCTCTAAAGCTAGGAGTGCATTTATCCTTTGTGAAACATCAAAATAAATTAATTCTTCGATCTGTAGCATCATCCTTAAGGAAGAAATTTCCATCTCAGTAGGTAGGATGGCTTCTTGACCATACACAAGATGGAAAGGAGTGCAACCAGAGCTTACCTTGGTGGTAGTTCGATCTTCCCAAAGGGCGTAAGTGAGGAAAGTGTGCCATTGACAAGGGTTATCTTCGATGAGCCTTTTGAAGATTCTCACCAGATTTTTGTTGGTAGACTCAACCTTCCCATTCCATTGGGGATAATAAGCTAATGAGGTGAAATTTCACCCCCAACTTAGCTAAAAATTGGGCCAGCCTAGCAGAAATGAAAGCGGGACCATTGTCTGTAATAATTTCCAATGGAAGACCAAATCTAGAAAATATGTTATTTTCAAGGAAATAAATTACCTGATCATATGTTGAATGCTTAAGTGGGACAACTTTAGATCATTTTGTAAAATAGTCTATGGTTGTCAAAATAAAAACTGGTCCTGCCGAAAATGGAGGATTAATAGGACCAATAAAATCCAATTCCCACTTTGAAAAGGGAAAGTCTGGGAGAATAGGTTGTAATGGCATGGTTGAAAGGTGTTCTTTCCTAGCAAATTTTTGGCACTTGTCACAAGATCTTGAAAAAACATAAGTCATGAAAGATTGAAGGCTAATAGTATCCTTTTATAATAATCTTGAAAGCAATGGTTTTAGCAGAAAAATGACCTTCTACATGAATGACATAACTTAAAGAACCATGAGTTCCTTGCAGCAATTTATGTGCATCCTCATCGTTTACACAACGAAACAACACACCATCAACAAATATTCAAAACAAGAAGTATCCTATAATGATGTATCTTGCAGATTCAAGACAGAGTCTTCTCCTTTGATGAGTGTCTAAGTTGTCTGGACATATTTGGTTTTGTAAGTAGTAAACTAAATTCTTATACCAGGGACGTTCAGACATAGGAAGGATCTGGCTATCAATGTAAAAAAGTGTTGATAGGGAACTATCATGTTCATCGATTTCTTCACTGTTCCCAGCATGCTGAGCTAAGTGAGGGGATAATTCATGTCCCTTGATAGTGGTAAAAGTTACGATATTCAAATCATGGTCTTGGATCTTGGCAAGCCAATGTGCAAGCTTCCCTAAAAGATAAGTCTATGAGAGAAAACAATTGACAGCAGGTAAAGGGAATTTTACCAACATATCCTTAACTAGGATGAAGTGGTGAAACTTTTCAACAACTTTAACAAGAGAGAAAGCATGTTCTCATAAAAAGAATATTTAAATTCATCGTTAGACAAACTTTGACTCATGTAAGCCATTAGTTTTTCATTACCTTGGTCATCATTTTGCATGAGGATAAAAGAAACTACTTCCTCGGTGGCATTAGTATATATTGTGAATTCCTTCTTAAAATCTGGCTTCGCTAAAACCGGTGCAGAGTTGATTGCTTTCTTGATCCCTACAAAAGCATTTTCGACATCATCTGTCCAAGCAAAAGAACGATCTTGCTTAAGCAGATTATGAATTGGTTTGACCATCACAGCAAAATCTGGAACAAACCTACAAATGAATTTAATAACCCCAATAAAATCTTGAACCTCCTTCTTGGAAGTGGTAGTAGGTATATTAAGGATAGCAGCAATCCTTTCAGGATCAATGCTTATTCTTGAATCAGAGACATTGTGTCCAAGGTGTTGGGTATGTGTTATATTCTTTACATGTGTGTGTGTGGGCGTGTCAAATACGACAACTACGTCTGACGATCCCTCTAGTAGTGGTCTATGTTTAGTGTGCGTCGAGCGCTTTCCTAGGGGGGGGTAGGTATGCCCCCATTTGGTTACGCGCAGCATTCGGGGCAGCGCCCCGAAATTTGTTTTTGGGCGGGTTTTGCTATTTTTAGTGGTTTTCTAAATTAATCCCAGATTAAGGGATTAGGGTTTTGGTATCTACGAAATACCTAAAAACATTGTATATATTGTATGTTGAATGGTGAAATTCGATATAATGAATATAAGAAAGGTTTTCCCGGTTGAGGGTTTCCGGTATAAATCTTTGTATACTATGTGAATGATCCATTGATTAATTTATGTTTTTCTTAAGAATTTATATGCATTGCTTTACTTCGCAGGTTTAAAACTTACACAAAGAGCTTGCCCTCGGCAATGCCGAAAATGGACTTAGAAGGATTTAGAGAGATGCCAAATTTCCTGAATCGCATGAGAACTCCTTTCACATGACCAAAATGATCTAATCAGGTTTTAGAGTACACAATTAAGTCGTCAAGGTAGATCTGAATGATCTTGTCGATCAAATCATCGAAATCTATTTGCATAGCTCTTTGAAAAGTGGCACCTGCATTAGATAAGACAAAAGGCATACACTCATAAGCAAAGGTACCCCAACTAGTAATAAAGGTGGTTTTATATTTATTTTCCCTTTTTACCTTGATTTGATTGTAACCGAAAAAACCGCCAAGTAAGGACATCATTTGTGACCCTGCAACTTGTTGCAAAATCATTTCCATGTTAGGGAGAGGAAAGTTATATTTTATACTAGCTCGATTTAATGCGCAAAAATCAACACATAATCTAATCTGACTAGTTGTTTTTCGAACAGGAACCAAATTGGAAACTCATTCAAAATGCTTGACTGCAAAGATGATTCCATCCTTCAATATTTTTTAAAACTCCTTTCGAATAGTTGCTTCCAGTGCAGGGTTGATAGGTCTTTGTTTTTTCCTAACTGGTTTTATGCCTTCCTTGATGGGAATGGCATGTTTTATAAGAGAAGGATAAAAACCACAAAGATCCTCACAAAACCAAGCAAAAACATCTTGAAATTCACCAAGTAGCTTGGCAAACTTCATTTTCTCTTCATCAGAACATTGGGAACATATTTTAACTTTSTTTGGAGACTCAGGTGTCCCAATGTTCAAGGAGATGGTTTCACCCACCTTCCTTTTTGACTTCTCTTCTTTCTATTTCTCTTTATTGCCTACATCACTCGATGAAAATGAACTCTCTAGAGCTGTCAAGCCCTTAGGAATCTTGTTATCTTCTATGGATATAATTTCCTTGGGCTTATAAGGTTCATTTTGAATGAAATCATAGATGCTCTCATCACTAGGGAAGACTTGCCAAGATTCTATATTGTCAGGGATATGTGGACGATATAGAGATTGAAAAGTATAATCAGGTATGTGTGGCGGAATTTTCCGAATAGGAGAGGCTCCAAAAACAGCTAACCGATCATCCATTGAGTTTAATTCCCTCTTAACATGAGTAATTTTGAAAGATAATAGGTTCGAGATAAGTGCCCAAATAGTTTGGGTGTATCGTTTCATCAAATTGTTTTTGGGAGAGTATATATTACATATAAGGTTCACAACAAGCTTGGAATCTCCAAAAACTGAAAGGTGAGCACAACCAAGATTATAGGCATTTTCAATGCCTAATAATAAGGCTTCGAATTCAGTGACATTATTTGTGCAAGCAAACTCCAACCTGTAAGAAAAGTTATGAATTTTCCCCACAGAAGAGTACAAGATTATGTTAGCTTTGTTACCTTCACTAGAACATGAATCATCAAAGTGCATGTGCCACATACCATCATCTAAATCGATTTGTTCCAAGGGAATGTTATCCTCCTCAACAAAGATGGAATACACCCCTAGGTCCTCTTCAATATAGTTCACATTAGGTTGTGGGAAAATTTCTATGTAAGGTTAAATACTTCCCTCTCTAAGGAATATAATGTTTTTACCATTCCGAGGAATGGATAAGTGTGTCTCGTCGAGTGAGAGGTATCCACTCGTCAAATATTTCCAATATCTTCCCAAGATGATTGAGCAATTTCTTACTCGCATATCAATTACCTGAATACTAAGGGTTCCTTATTTCAGGGTGTGCGCACAAAACTAAGGTCACATGTTTAATCTCACCTATGGTCATTTGTTGTATACTATTATAAGAGAGCATGCTTCATGTGCTTTCATTTGTACAAGACAAACCTATCTCTTCCATAATAATCTTTGACATCACACTTGGGCCCAAATTGCCATCAATGAGGCAACAATGGGCGATCTTATCCATAATATTTACAGAAATATAAAAAGGGGGATTTTTTTACAGGGTATCTAAAGTTATGTACAACTACTTTATTTACAGACAAATTCTATTCATTTACCTCTTCAGAGTGGTTTGCTATAACATAATCTTTTCCTTCCATGAATTGTTTTAGATGCCTCTATTGTTCAGGGATGACAACCATGTCCAGAAGGGTTGCATCTTCTTTGATGTTGACCAACTGATTTAGGATATTATATTTGGAAGAGGGGAGAGGGGAAGTAGTTCCTTGACTGTCAGGAACCTTACGAACCTGAATAGTAGAAGCTAGTGAGGATGAGCTCGGGCTATAAGAATTGCGGGGAGGATCATATTTTCCTTTTGGAGTGTAGGATTTGTTCCTAGTATTAATGATCATGACATATTCTAGCTCTACAAAATCTAGGACAACGATGGTATTTTCTAGTCTTTTACCAAAGATCTTATCTCTAGCGATCTTCCTTACCTCACATGTGGTTTCCTCGTGATGTTCCTCGCAAAAGTTACACCAAATTAGAGGCATGATAGCTTTAGGCTGAAAATTATTTTCTAATGGACTTATAAAGGGTGGTGCAAAAGAGGATGAAGATCCAGGGGTGAGAGGGGAGACAATTCCCTTTTGCTCATATGCTATCATACAATTATTCATATCTTGGACTAGTTGTAAGAGGGCAAACATGTCTGTCTATTTAACCTATTATCTCTGAGGAAGACTTGTTCTTTCAATATGTTCTTCATACTCTAAACAAGTATGCAGAGCGGAACCGAGATTATAAATGACTTTTTCTTCAAGCCTATGATGATAGGGAGAAGGTAATGCATTATAATAATGAATGAAATTGACTTGGTTCTGAGGTCAAATGAGTTCATGGATTTTATTGTATAACTTAGTGAAACGCAAGTTGAAGGACTTGATGGTCTCACCATTCTTATAGGCGATGTTATTGTATTCCCGTAATTGATCAACTGGGATTTTATATTGCCTATAGGTGGATTTGAACCAATACACTAACTCCTCCCAAGTAGAAAAAATCTTAGGAGGAAGGTCAAAGAAATCGGTCCCAGCCTTTCCTTCCAAGGAATTGACAAATAAGAGGATGAAAATATCATTGTCATTGGCCCCTATGTTGTGACAGGAATTAGAAAATGCCACCAAGTGTTCATTTGTAGTGACAGTGTTATTTCCTGAAAACCTAGGAATATGCTCTTTGAATTTAGGAAGTGGATGAGTAGCAGGTGCTAGGTTAAGAGGAGAGGAAATATGCCATGGTGTGGTTGTGGCGTCCTTTTCAAATTGAAAAATCCCATACTTTTTGATGACTTTGGTGGGATTTGTGGTAGATTGGACAGGGATATGGTGGTTATATAAGCTACCAATCACTGATGAAGTTGAATACTGAGAGGAGGAAGCACTTCCAGTGCCACTAGAGCCACCACTAGATGTCATCTTGTGGATGATAGGTAAGGGAGAAAAAGACAAAATGGATGAATCAAACAAGGTTCTCCTTAGATAAATTTGTTGGGTTGATAACACAACGTTCCTTATTCCTATTTCAGCAATAGGATTAATTTTAGGTGATAAACCTCTTCTTCTCCTAGAAACACGAGAGTCTAAGGACATAAAAGGAAGGACAAAGTTGAAGGAACAAGAAGGTTATTGTTGATTTCTAGGATGTCTACATCTAGCTTCCCAACATTCTTGGGAACTAATGTCTCATTCAATTGCTGCCCAAGAATGATTAAGCTCAGCCCAAGTATTACTAGTGCCTAAAATGGTGTTCAACAAATTCAAAGCAATGTTGGTCTGATCTTGAAGACCAGGCTCAATATTGGGATGCCTTGCAACATGTACAGCCATTAAGAAATAAAACAGTCAAAGAATCAATATCATAAAAATAGATGTATTTGATGATAATCAAGCATAAAAATCAACTAGAGAGATATTGAATATCTCCCCAGTATGGTCACCAAATAAATGTTGAGGAAAGATATGAAATGATCTTACTCAAACATTTTTAGATCCTACTTGGCTAAAAAAAGATAGAGGGGAATATCACCCTATGTTTATAGCCATCAAAATTGGTATCCTATTTCACAAGTATTGATTACCAGTGCTAGAAAAAGGATGCTCTACTTTACAAGTCTTTGGGGACTCCCTTCTTATCATCAATTGGGAAAAACACGAACAGTGTTGTCTTACTACTAGACTTAGACCTTTTCTTGCTAAAGTTTTAAGGACAATCTCAACTTTTGACAATATCTCTCTTTTACATATCTACAGGGAAACGAATGCTTTGGCCGATCGGCTTTCCAGGGAAGCCACACAGCTAGAGTATGGTACGTGGCATATTACAGAATACATAGAAAATGGCAGTTTTGATTATCATCGACCCTTTCGGGAAGGACAAGTATAAAAGCAATCTGTTCTACTAGAATGATTTATTAGAAGATTTAATGCAGTCAGGGAAAGGTTTATCAATTACTTCTGGTTTTTGGACAAACATTGTACAGGTTTTTGGAAACATGGGGAACAAAAAGCAAGAATGATATTTTGTTTGGTTGCAAATATGAACATGTAAAACATATGGTTTTTGAACGGACAATGTAAAGACAATATATATATTGCTTATATTTTTACAACAAATATATATCTGCAGATGTAATTTTATACCACTTTAATAAAATTACGACTTTTTTTCATGGAAAAAAAAAAGTGCTTAGGCTATTTTTTTATTATAAATAAAAGCTTGCTGAAAAATTCATTATTTATGTAATTTTCTGAACATAACAGATGTTGAAATAAATATAGAGACGGAAGTAAAGACACCAAGTCAATAATCAAAATAGATGAGACATAAAGAAATTGTTTATTTCATTCCAATCATCAAAAGAATCGTTCTCTTTACAAAATTTCCTGAGGAAGTTTTGGACCAAAGTCAAACTTAGATGTCCCTGATGAAACATACAAAAGGACTTCTGACAGAAAGTAAAAAAAATGAACTTTAAAAGTTGGATCAACTTGCCACATATTTTTGCCCACTTGACTCTACACAATAGCCTTCATCAGTCATGAAATTTAATTCACAAACAGACAAGTCTACACAAACTATCAAAGATAGATCAACACCTCTGAAAAACAAGTGTCTGAATGATGTAATTCAACCCTGAATATTGTTCTTTACAATAGGACCTTGCTATCATAAAAGAAAATTAGGATTCCAATGAATTGAAGAATGAATGAAAACTGAATTATCTCAAAAAAAACTCAAAGAGCATACCTTAGTATGTTTATCCTTCTATTCTCCTCTTGTTCCTCCTTTTCCTTTTGCCTTTAAGAAAATTAGACTTGGTTGAAGTAATTGAACTACTAAAACTAAAACTAAAACTAAAACTAAAAGTAAGTTAACTAAAACTTAACCAACTTTTTAGTTAATGGGGAAAAGTAATAAAATCATAATAAGGGTTTTTAATCAATAATAACTAGTGGGTGGGACCCCGTGTGACTCCCTTTGGTTCTTTAACAATCATAACACAACTAGTTAATCAAACAAAACATCCCTCCTTGTGACTCCCATCATCACTTTCATATTTTGATAATTTATATCAATGATAATTGAAATTATTTCCAAAAATATATTACCCATATATCCAAAAAAATAGTGTGTTGTCCAAAATTTCAGAAGTCAATTGTTCTCAATAATCAATAAACAAAAACACTTAAAATCCATATTTTCCACTCTAGGAGGCAATATTTCCCTTATTGTTGTTGTCACCTTTTGATCTCTATGAATTTTCCTTAGGCTGTGTGGAGCCTTTTGGCCTAATATCACTGATCACATGAGATAAATCATCTCTAAAATGCATGCGGGAGGACATGGATTTGGCAGAGTCATTTGAGGGTGAGGAGGGGGCAATAGTGGATTTTCCTTTGTCAGGAGCAAGGTGGGCCTCAATTTTTAACCTTTTTCTTGCATGGGAAGACTGTACTGGTGAGTGGACAGGGGAGCTTGGGCAATTTTATTAACAGGTGGAGGGGCAGGTAGAGATAAGTTAGGCCAACCATGATGTTGGGAGATTGTCGGGTGGACAATCTCCTGCCATATGTCGTTTTTAGGGACTTTTGGTTGCAGTGAGACAAGCAGAGGCGCTAGGATACTAGGGAATTGTGGGGCTTGGAAGGGAGGCCTTTCAGGCCTAGGTTGGACCACTCCTTACCCAAACCAGTTAAAAAATCCAAATTGAAATAGTTGGCCTAACTCTTGCGAGTCTGCATCAAAGTGTATAGAGACTCTTGAACTTCTAGGGCCCATATTCCAATTTCCTCTTCCTCAGTTACCCCAGACATGGCTACCTCTGCTGAAAAATCTCATTCTTGTATGCATTATTGATTAGAAAATAGTTTCTTTAACAACCTGTTGGCCCTTGGTTATGGAAGTAACAAAAGAGTATGGAAGGAAAGGCAAAACGCAAACTGCACGGAAGACACAGTGACCGATACTGGGTCGAAGTGAGAAAAAGAGGAGAAAAGATGGAGCGAAGTAAGACAAAGCAAGTTGTTGGATGAGAAGATCGAAGATGACAGATTAGCTAGGAAGAAAGATAGTGGACAAATCAGGAAGAGGAGAAAGCCACCAATAGATGCTTTGGAGCACCTCACGGGAAAGAAGGAAAGACAGGTTGGAGAAGCCCGGAAAAGTGGGTCAAGTTGACCTAGGGTTTTAGACACCTAGGGTTTTGATATCTAGGGTTTTGACACCTAGGCTTTGGCCTAAGGATGTCGGTGAGCTATTGTAATGTATAAATAAAGGTCAAGAGGACATGATATTGGTTCGATTATGTGATGATGAGTGATTGTTGTTATTACGGAGAGAGAAGTATTGTGTGGAGAGAGAAATCTGTGTTGTAATATCTTCAACTAGGTGCGAAGATCAACCCTATAGTTGGATGCGCAAGGAAGAGAGAAGAGAGAAAGAGAGAGATATGCAATCTAAGAGCGTAGATAGAACTGTAAGCTTTCACCTGATATATTATAAAGCACAGTTTTGTGGACGTAGCCCTAGGGAGAGGGTGAACCACATATATCCTGTTTTTGTGTGTGATTGATGTTGTGTTCTTTGCTTTGTTACTCTGATGATACATTAGCATGTTAGATCTGATATATAACTATGTGATGTAGGTTTATGTTTAAAAGGAATGATCTGATTTTCGTGCGTGATTGCCTTGATTCCACTTGCATTTCCTCTCGTTGTAGACACCTATGTCCTGCAACCCCCTATTGCTAGCTCATGTAAGACTGCATCTACTTCACAGGTGTTTTCGAAAGTGCCAGTAGTTAGGGCTTGTTGGTGCGCTATTAGAACTGAACCCTGGGTATGCCCTTGTGCCAACAAATGGTTCTGTTGTCGGGACTGGGATCTTCTTGAGGGAATGTTAAGGTGGTTTCCATCGAAGACAGAAATTCAAAAGTGGATAGAAGAACAAGAAAAGGATTTCGTAAAAGCTTAGAATAAGAACCCTAATATTAGCACAGAAGACTGGTTGGGAAGGTATATATTTACTAATATACACAATATTTTCATTGGAGGAATTGATAAGGAGCTATACAAGTGGCTGGCTAGATTAGCAGATACCCAGTTTTAGATTAGATCTAGATCACTTATGGTTTGGACGTCGTCACTGATCAAGAATGTCAAAAGAGTTGATAACGTCGTGTCAAGAACAGTAGATCATTAGTTTGATAGTGCCATTGGAGGGTATACAACAGATTTTTCTATTGATAGGGTAGAATCATATAGCCAAGCAGAGAGATATTTCTTTAAAGGACCTAGAGGAAAATTCGTACACTTCTTGAAGTTGAATATCAAGATGCTATTGCATGAGAAGAACATCTTGAAGATACAGTAGTGGGTCAGACTGAAAAATCTAATGTTCAAGAATTTAGATAGTGACAGCGGCACAGAGATCGGAAACACGTGCAGTGGGAGGACCTTCAGAGAAGTTCCTCTGGTGAACTTGTTCGAGCAGTGTCACGAACCAGCACAAGAAGAAGGGTTCTACAGTGGAGAAGAAGAAGAGTTAATGAACAAGGAACATTTAGAGTCTGTTAGGGAAGAAGAAAAGAAGACTGAAGAACCTCGCCAAGAAGAGTCAGAAACTTCAAGGACTACGCAGTCTGTTGAATTAAGTATTATTACACCCCTTGTTGTTTTAGCAACATTAAGTAACCAGAGTAACCTAAGTTATCAAAGAACTCAAAGAACTGGTAGAAGTGGTTTAGCGCACACTCAGTCAGGAAACCTAGGAAGATCTATGGCAGATGATATGAGGTTACCCACCTTTAGATGAGATGGATCTGAAGATCCTGATTAGCACTGGTTTCTATGTGAAGTTGTATGGAGTATTAAGAATGTCACCAACGAAGCTGTTAAACGAGCTCAGTTTAGTACTACCTTGAGAGACCGCGCACTAAGATAGTACATGAAACTTGTCCAAGGAATTGTAAAACCTTAACTGTTGAATGAGATCAAGAATGCGTTGGTTGTAGAATTCCAAAAACCCAAGTCAGAGTCACAATCCATTACAGAGTTGAAAGAAATCAAGAAGAGAATAGTTGAACCTATTTGGGAGTTTGATCAGAGGTTTAAAACCTTAATGGGTCGGCTGAATTTTCAGATCCCAGACGAGAAGAACAAGGAATGGTTCATTGTTGCCCTTTTACCATACATCAAAGTCCCTCTGATGCAATAGAATATCACTTCACGGGCTGAGGCACTGGATATTCCCATGAAGCTAGAATCAACCCCTATGGGAGAATCCAACTCAGGTATGAGTCAAATTTTAACTCAGTTAACTAGCTTGTCTCTGCAGGTCGAAGATATGAACAAAGACAAGGGAAAAGATAAAAGAGAAGACATCTGGTGTATCATATGCAAATCAAAAGGTCTTGACAAGGAGCATTGCCCCCTATTTCATGAGTACTTGGTATCTGGAGCTCTGAGCCCTTTGAAGAAAGTTAACCTACCTTGGTGTGAGGTATGTAGAAATAGACATCACCTTGGTGAATGTTATTACATGCAAAAATATGTTCAGACACCCACAAATATGTATAGCACATTCTGTAAGTCAGTAGGGCATGATGATAGGGATTGTAGGGCCTGTGACCTCATGCATGAAAGGTCAAGGGATATATACAAAATTCAAGGCAAAGTATAGCAAGAAGGGAACACTACGCAGTATAATTCCCCTGGAAGAGGAAAGTTCAACCCTCGTGGTGGATTCAGAGGAAGAGGACGAGGAGGAGGTATGGGTCGAGGTAGAGGTCAGATCATTTGTTATAACTGCACACATCCAGGTCATTTGGCAAGGGACTGTCAAAACCCTTGTACCACTTGCAGTTACTGCAACTCATTTGAACATGTCATAGAATATTGTCCTGCACTATTAGCCAAACTTCAGGAAAGATGAGGAGGAAAGAAACAAGTACAACTAATCATAGCAGAATGTCATGGAGCATATCCCAGAGTCGTTGTTATCACTAGAGGAAGCCTTGCTACAGGAGAAGACAGGGTGACTCCAGGGAAGACTACAGAACAATCATGAGTCAGAAAAGCTGCAAAGAAGACACAAGAGTTTGATCCAAAGAGAGAGAAGCAGACATTTGAAGAGGCAAGAAAAGAGTTTAGAAGAGATCATGCTTCTTCATCAAAGGCAAAACCAGAAGTGAGAGAATGTGGAATTCCTATGGCCTTTGATCAGTCCACTTTGCCTAGAGAAGTAAAAGAGGTAAGCATACTCATGGAATTCTTATGCACTTGTATTAATTTGATAAAGGATGAGAGTGTTGTACAAGAGCTCCAAAACTTGATCAGGCAGTATGAGCTAGAAAGGTATATCCTCTACTAAATAAAGTAGTACATCAACTATCCAAAAAGAGGACAAATAAGGAACTACACCTTAATGCTCAAATTGGAGAATATGATATATATTATGTGGTCCTCGACTTAGGATCGGAGGTCAATGTCATGATGAAGCAGACCTAAGCATTGATTGGAAAACCTAAGTTGATATATTTCCCCATCAGGCTTAGGATGGCCAATCAACAGGCTATGATTCCCTTCAGAAGACTGGAACATGTCCCTGTGGATATAGATGGGGTCAGAACATTTGTGGACTTCGAGGTGATTGAGATAGTCGATGATAACTGTCCTTATCCCGCATTGTTAGGAATTGATTGCGATTTAAACAATTATACTGTTGTTGACTTGAATAAAAGAATAATGACGTTTGAAGGAGATGGACTTAGCGTCATCACACCTTTGGATCCTGATGAAGGTACCAGATACATAGAGCCAATCAGAGAAGAGGATCGTGCATATGGGATAGAGAATATATACAAATTGACCGCAAGACAACAAGATTACATTAATCCTATAACAGATGGGAATTTAATATGGAAAAGTGATAGTGCATGCTCATGATACTCAGAAGAAGCACTAGAGAACTAGCAGAAAAAAATGTATGAAGTTTCTGCGCGATGTTGTTCTAGATTGACCAGAGAAGTTCGTCGGACCAGCACAATAGTAAGTAATTTACCCATGTTTGATGGTTTGAATCACTTAGAAACTTTCTTATTGGAATTTGGAGAAACTGTACCAGTACAACAGAGATTGTTGGCACTGGACGAGACTTTCAAAGCTACTCCAACAAGATGGTGGGGAACACATAAAAGGAACATCGTGAACTAGATACAATGTTGCACTTTGATGACAACGCGATTTTCAGAACAAGTCGAAGGATGTGAAGTTAGGTACATAGGTCAAAGCTGTCTGAAAGACCATGTGTGAAGCTGTGAGGAGGCCTGGAGATGCATTCCTCAAGAACAGTGGGTGCATAAATTCATCAATACTCTAGATACAATGCCTATCAACTGGTACCTTAAAGCGGAACTGCGCCTCACCACTGCAGATTGGCAAGCTATGACACAGAACTTCATAGCTACATTCTTGTTTGAAATTCAGTACCCTATGGTAGATCAATATTTACAGATTGTAAGACAAAAAGTATTTGAGAAATCCCTTAGCCTCCCTATGGATCAATAAGAGGATGAATGGGTTGCACCTCTTCATAAATTGCAAGGATGTTAAAAAATCAATGCCAATGAAGATGATGATCCTAGGAAGGTGAACATTGTAGAAACAAAAGGACAACGAGACATAATAGGACCAGGAGTCGAACTACCTTTTATTGCACAACCAATCAAAATCAAGAAAGTTAATATTGGAATAGAGAAATCACCTAAGCTTGCTAATGTTGGAGATTACTGGGATGATGCCACTATTGATAAGATCACAAAATTGTTGCATGATTATCAGGACTTGTTTCCAACCAAGTTCACTGATATGAAGGGAATTAAGGGGACCATGGGAGAAATGAAGATCCCCTTGAAACTAGATGCAAGGCTAGTCAAACAAAGACCTTACAAATTGAACCCTAAATATAAGGAGAAAGTGAAGATTGAACTAGACAGAATGATGGAAGTAGGGATCATAAAACCTGTTGAAGAGTCAGAATGGATTAGCCCTATGGTGATACAGGATAAGAAGACCGAAGAAATATGAGTCTGTGTAGATCTCAGGAAGATGAATGATGCATGTCTACATGATCCATTCCCTACACCATTTGCTAACGAATTAGATAATGTACGAGAACATGAGGTATATTCTTTTACAGGTGGCTTTTCAGGATACCATCAGATCAATATTTCCAAGGAATATCGCCATAAGACCACATTTGCAATAGAGTGGGGATCCTACCAATACACAGTGATGCCTTTTGGATTGAAGAATTCACCAACCATCTTTTCTAGGGTGGTGGTCGAAGCATTCAAGGAGTTTTTACATAAATTTCTGGAAGCATATTTTGATGATTGGACTATTTTTAGCTTATTGCAAAATCATATTGAATGTTCTAGACTAATGTTGGATAAGTGCAGGCAATGTCAGATTGCCCTGAACCTGAATAAGTGCATCTTCTTTTCACCCTTTGGGGTGTTTCTTGGCCATATTGTGTGTAAGAAGGCATTGTTGGTAGACCCATCTAAGATTGCCATTATTGTCGATTTACCCCCTCCTACTTCAGTCAAATAGCTGCGCACTGAACTGGGACATACTGGATACTACAGGAAGTTCATTAAGGGATATGCACAAATTACAGCACCCATGGAGAATCTTTTGAAGAAATATTGTCAGTTCCAATGGATGGAAGAATGTCAGCAGAGATTCGACACACTGAAACAGAAAATGGTTACTGTGCCTATTCTGGTTTTCCCAGATTGGAGCAAGGAATTTCATGTGCATGTTGATGCATCTTCTATTGCACTGGGAGCAGTGTCAGCACAACCAGGAGCAGGAGACATTGACCACCCATTAGCCTTTGCTAACAGGAAGCTATCAACAGCTGAGATAAATTACACCACCACCGAGAGAGAAGGTTTATCCATGGTGTATGTGCTGCAGAAGTTTCATCACTACTTGTTAGGAGGACACTTTAGGATGTTCATTGATCACTCTGGGCTGAAATACCTAGTCAACAAGCCAGTGTTGGGGGGAAGGATATGCCGATGGCTTCTATTATTTTAGGAATATGATTTTGAGATTGTGGTAAAGCCAAGAAGGATGAACAAGGGACCTGACCACTTGTCGAGGTTGGAACATGCAGAGGAACCTACTAGTTTGGAGGATACACTATCGAATGCACAGTTGTTGGCCATTAGAATGGTTGATGATCACTTCGTCAAGATAGTCTAGTTCTTGTCAATAGGAATGGCACCTAGTGAATACACAATCACCCAAAAGAAACAACTGGTAGTGCGCGCTGCATATTTTTCACTTATAGTTGGACAACTATACAACATGGGACCTGATGAGATCCTGAGGAGATGTGTCATGGAATCAAAAAGACCATTGATTTTAGCAGAATCTCATGAAGGCATCRTAGGAGGACACCACGTAGGAAAATAAACAACGCAAAAGGTTCTTAGAGCTGGCCTTTAGTGGCCTACTTTACACAGAGATGCTAAATACTACTACAGAGCCGACGATGTATGCCAAAGATTTGGGAAACCGTCGAGAAGAGATTACATGCCATTGTTTTCACAGGGGCAGACCCAAGGTTCATCTCCAAGAGCGCACCAACAAGCCCTAACTGCTGGCCCTTTCGGCAACACCTATGAAGGAGATGCAGTCTCACCTAATGCAGTTATGAGGGGGTTGCAGGACAGAGATGTCTACAACCAAAGGGAATATCAAGTGGATCTAACACAAGAACAACGCAACATTCATATATTACTTATCAACTTATATATATTCTACACATCCACTTATCATATCTAAACCAGTAATGCAATCACAGTATATCAATGACAAATATAAAATACCAATCACACACAACACAAAATATACATGGTTCACCCTCTCTCTAGGGCTACGTCCACATAACTATGCTATAATATATTAAGGTAAATCATACAGTTCTTGTTTGCACTCTTAGCTAGCAGATCTTCTTTCTTCTCTTCTCTTTATCTCCCCTCCCTACGTACCCATCTACAGGGTTGATCTTCGCACCCAGCCGAAGATATTACAATACCATAAGGCTCTCACACTTAGCGCTTCTCTCTCACACAACAATAATCACTCTTAATCCTCAATACAACTATACTCAAAAATATCGTACCAACCCAAAATAGGTCCTCATGACCTTTATTTATACATTACAATAGCTCACTGACATCCTTAGGCCGAAAACCTAGGTGTCCAAAACCCTAGATACCAAAACCCTAGGTGTCTAAAACCCTAGGTCAACTTTACCTATATTTTCAGGGCTTCGTCGGCCTGTCTTTCCTTCGTTCTCACGTGGTGCTCCAAATCATCCAACGGTGGATTTTCCCTCTTATTGAGTTGTCCACAATCCTTCTTTCTTGCTTATATGTCATTCTCAATATCCCCGTGTAACGAATTACTTCGCTCCGTCTTTTCTGCTCTTTTTCTCACTTTGACCTAGTAACAGTCACTGTGTCTTCCACGAAGTTCGCATTCTCCCCTTTATTTCTTGATCTTCACTTGCTTCCATAACCAAGGGCCAATAGGCCCCCAACACTCACTCGTGACTCATCCCAAGGCACTTCATATATGAACTTCATGTTTTACTTCAACTCCTGACTCCGCAGTGCAGCCTCTACTTTCTGTTTTATGCCTCTTTTTTTTCCCTTGTGCAAACTGCCGTTTTTTTGTCTGGTACCCAGTTTCAAATGCACTTGGTACCTATACCCTTTTCTTCATGCTTTTATTGAGAGTTTCGAGGCAACTGGTTGTCATAGTACAACTTCAACCGACTCCCATTCACCAAACATTCCTTCCATTCTCCATTCAACATCTTCAATTGCGCAACTCCTCCCTCTGTAACATAAACGATCTTGTATGGCCCTAGACAATGCATTATGAACTTCCCAAGATGTTTTATGAACTTGTTGTCATATACCAGTACTAGATCACCTTGTTTAAATGCCTTCTTCCTGATGTGCCTGTCATGATAGGCCTTCTCTCTTTCCTAATGTACCTGTTGATGGAATCCTGCAATAAATTGGTCTTCCTCTAGTTCAACCAACTATGCAAGCCTCTCTTGAACAACACTAGTGTCGTCCATATCTATAAAGGCAACAATTCCCAGGCTTGGTACCAGATATTCCATTGCAACAACGGCTTCAAGACCATATACCAACTTAAAAGGTGTCTGCATTGTTAGTTTCTTACAAGTAGTTCTATAGGCCCATAATATTGTTGGTACTCTTAAATCCAAATCATCTCCATTCACACTACAAATCTTGGTTAGTGTTGTTTCCAAAATCTTGTTGAATGCTTCAACTGTCCCATTTGCTTGCAAATGGTATGACATTCTCTTCTGATGGTGGACTGCAAATTTTTCAGTCAGGGCTTCAACTGTCTTATTGATGAAATGTGTACCTTGACCACTCATAAGGATCTTTGGGCATCCAAACCTAGTTATGATGTCATCAAATATGAAGCATGCAATTGTAGTTGCACTACAATCCTTAACTTCTCTTGCTTTGGCCCATCTGGTCAAGTATTATGTTGTTGTAACTATGAACCTTGCTCCTGTACGCTTTCCTGGTGGGTTTATAGGTCCAACAAAGTCAATGGCCCACTTTTCGAATGCTTGTAGGGTCAGTTGTGGTACTAATGGAATTTCATCTCTTCTGGATGGTTTCCCAACTCTTTGGCATACAACGCAGGCTCTGGAATAGTCTTTAGCATCTCTGTGTAAGGTAGGCCACCAAAGGCCAGCTCTAAGAACCTTCTACGCAGTTGCTTTCTCTGCGTAATTTCCTCCTACGATACCTTCATGAGCTTGTGCAAGGATCAGTGGTCATTCTTCCTCCATAACACACCTTCTCAATATCTCATCAGGTCCCATCTTGTATAGATGTCCAGCTATAAGTGAGAAGTCTGCAGCACGCACTACTAGATGTTTCTTCTGAGGAATTGTGTACTCACTAGGTGTCATTCCTATTGATAGGAATTGGACTATCTCTGTGAAGTGGTCATCAATATTTCTAATGGCCAATAGCTATGCATCCAATAGTGTATCCTCCAAACTAGTCGGCTCTTCTCCATGTTGCAACCTTGACAAATGGTCAGGACCTTTGTTCATTCTCCCTAGCTTTACTATGATCTCAAAATCATATTCTTGAAACAACAGAATCCATATGCATATCCTTTCCCCCAACACTGGCTTTTTGACTATTTATTTCAATGCGGAGTGGTCAGTAAACATTTTAAAGTGTCCTCCCAATAAGCAGTGGCGAAATTTCTGCAATGCATACACCATGGCCAATCCTTCTCTCTTTTTACTGGTGTAATTAGTTTCTGTTGTTGATAGCTTCCTGCTAGCAAAGGATAACAGGTGGTCAATATCTCCTCCTCTCGATTGTGCTAACACAGCTCCTAAAGAAATGGAAGACGCATCGACATGCACATGAAACTCCTTGGTCCAGTCTGGGAAAACCAGAATAGGCACAGTAACCATTTTCTATTTCAGTGTGTCGAATCTTTGTTGACATTCTTCTATCCAACTAAACTGATAATCCTTGTTCAATAGCTTCCCCATGGGTGTTGTAATCTGAGCATATCCCTTAATTAACTTCTTGTAGTAGCATGTGTTTCCCAACGCAGTGCGCAGCTGTTTGACTGAAGTAGGAGGGGGTAGATCAACTATAATGGCAATCTTGGATGGATCTACCAGAAATCCTTGCTTACATATAATATGTCCTAACAGAACTCCATATGGTGAAAATAAAATGCATTTCTTCAGGTTCAAGGTAATTTGGCACTGCCTGCATTTATCCAACATTATCCTTAGACATTCAATATGATTCTTCAATAAACTAAAGATAGTCCAATCATCAAAATATGCTTCTAAAAATTTATGCAGAAATTCCTTGAATGCTTCGACCACCACCCTGGAAAAGATGGTTGGGGCATTCTTCAATATGAATGGCATTACTGCATATTGGTAGGATCCCCATTCTGTTGCAAATGTGGTCTTATGGCGATCTTCCTTGGCAATTAGGATCTGATGGTATCCTGAAAATCCATCTGTAAAAGAATATACCTCTTGGCCTCCCACATTATCTAACACTTCGTCAGTTAATGGTGTAGGGAAGGGGTCATGAAAATAGGCATCATTCAACTTCCTGAGATCTACGCATATCCTAATGTCAACCATTTTCTTGTCTTGCACCACCATAGGGCTAATCCACTCTGACTCTTCGAGAGGTTCTATAATCCCTACTTCCAGTATTATGTCGAGTTCAATCTTCACTTTTTCCTTATATTTAGGGTTCAGTCTGTAAGGTCTCTATTTGACTGGTCTTGCATCTGGCTTCAGAGGGATCCTCATCTCTCCCATAGGTCCTTTAATTCCCTTCATATCAGTGAACTTGGTTGGAAACAAGTCCTGATACTCATGCAGTAACTCTGTAATTTTGTCAATGGTGGCAGCATTCCAGTAATCTCCAACATTTGCAAACTTTGGTGTCTTCTCTATTCCAATATTGACTTTCTTAATCTTGATTGGCTATCCAATGAATGTCAGCTCAACTCCTGGGCCTTCCACATCTCTTTGTCCTTTTGTTTCTGCGATTTTCACCTTCTTAGGATCATCGTCTTCATCAACATTGGTGTTGTAGCAGCCTTGTAGTTTTTGGAGAGGTACAGTCCATTCATCCTCTTCTTGTTCCAAAGGGAGGCTAGATGCCTCCTCAAATAATTTTTGTCTCACAATTTGTAGTGCTTGATCTACTGAAGGAAATTGGATTTCAAATAGGAATGTAGTTACAAAATTCTAAGTCATACCTTCCCAAGCCGTAGTGATGAGGCACAACTTTGCTTGGAGGTACCAGTTGATAGGCGTCGTGTCCAGTGTGTTAATGAATTTGTGCACCCATTTTTCTTGAGGAATGTTTCTGCGGGCTTCCTCACAACTCTGCACATGGTCCTTTGGACAATTTTGACCTGTGTATCGAACTTCGCAGCCTTCTACTTGTGTTGAGAACCGCGCTATCATCAGGGTACGACATTGTACCCAATCTGTAATGTTACTTTTGTGTGCCCCCCACCATCTTGCTGGTGTGGCTTTCAAGGCCTCATCCATTGTCACTAATCTATGTTGTATTGGTACACTTTCTTCAAAGTCCAACAAGAAGGTTTCTAAAGGATTCAGACCATCAAAGGTGGGTAAGTTGCTTACTGTTGTGCCAATCCAGCGAACTTCTCTGGTTAATCTAGCACATATTCGTGTAGATACTTTATACATACTATTCTTCCAGTTCTTCAGTGCTTCTTCTGAGTCTGATGAACATATGCTGTCACTTTTCCAGCTTAAGTTTCCATCGAGTGTAGTATTAATGTAGTCATGTTGTCTGGCTGTTAGCCTATATATATTTTATAGTGCATATGTGTGGTCTTCTTCTCTGATAGGTTCTGTGTATCGCTGACCTTCATCTAGATTTAAACGTGAAATGACCCTAAGGCCATCTCTTTCAAAAGTCATACATCTTTTCCTTAAATCAACCACAGTGAAATTATTAAAAGCCCAATCAATTCCTAACAACACAGGGTAAGGAAAGCTATCATCAACTATTTCAATTACCTCAAAATCTGCAAATGTTCTTACTCCATCAACATCCACGGGGACATGTTCTAATCTCCCAAAAGGTCTTACATCTTGCTGATTGGACATCCTAAGCCTGATAGGGGAATAGAACAACTTCAATTTTTCCATCAGCGCCTAGTTTTGCTTCGTCATGACATTGACCTCCGACCCTAAGTCGAGGACTACATAATCTACCTCATACTCTCCTATTTGAGCATTCAAATGTAATTCCTTATGTGTCCTTCTCTTCTTACCGATTTGGTGTACTGCCCTGTTTAGTAAGGGGTCTATCTTTCCTAGCTCATATTGTCTAATTAAATTTTGTAACTCTTGTACAACACTTTCATCCTGAATCAACTTAATACAAGTATATAAAAATTCCATGAGCTTGCTTACCTCTTTTCCTTCTTTTGGTGAAGCAGGTTGATCAAATGCCAAAGGCATTCCATATTCTCTCACTTTTGGTCTTATCTTTGATGAAGAGCCTTGGTCTCCTTTGAATTCTTTTGGATTCCTCAAATATTTGTCTTTTTTTATTTGCATCAAACATTTGTGTCTTCTATGTAGCTTTCCTAATTCCTGAATCTTATGTATTCTTCCCTTGGGTCATTTTGACATCTCATGTAACAACGCCTCCTCTGGTTATAAAAATGACTCTAGGGTCTTATCCATGAGGTTCAACATATATCAGTTGCACTTGCAGGTTATGCTGAGGTCCTCGTCTTTCCTGAAGCTTAGCTAGCAGCACAGGACAATCTTCTATAACATGGTCAAACGAGCTACAGTAGTTGCAAGTAGTACAAGGGTTCTAGCAATCCCTTGCAAGGTGTCCTAGTTGTGCACAGTTATAACAGATTATATTTCCTCGGCCTCGACCCATTCCTCCTCCTCATCCTCTTCCTCTGAATCCACCATGAGGATTGAATTTTCTTCTCCCAGGAGAGTTATACTACGTAGTGTTTCCTTCTTGATGTACTTCTCCTTGAATCTTATATATATGTCTCTCGACCTTTCATGCTTGAGATCATAAGCCCTAAAATCCCTATCATCATGTCCCACAGACTTACAGAATGTACAATATAGATTCGTAGGTGTCTGAACATACTTTTGCATGTAGTATCACTCACCAGGGCGATGTCTATTTTTGCATACTTTGCACCAAGGTAAGGTGATCTGTTTCAAAGGGGTTGGAGCTCCAGAAGCCAAGTATTCATTGAATAGGGAACAATGTTCCTTTTCATGGCTTTATGATCTGCATATGACACACCATATGTCTTCTCTTTTATCTTTTCCCTTGTATTTATTCATATCTTCGACTTGCAGAGATAAAATAGTTAGCTGACTCAAGATCTGACTCATACCTGAGCTGGATTTTCCCATAGAGGTTGATTCTAACTTCATGGCGATCTCCAGTGCCTCAAACTGTGAAGCAATCTTTTGTTGCATCAGGGAAACTCTGATGTGTGGTAAGAGGGCAACAATGAACCATTCTTTGTTCTGTTCGTCTGGGATCTGAAAAGTCAATCAACCTGTTAAGGTTTTGAATCTCTGATTGAATTCCCAAACAGATTCGGACACCTTTTGCTTGATCTCTTTCAACTCTGTAATACATTGTGACTCAGAATTGGGTTTCTTAAACTCTGCAATCAAGGCATTCTTAATCTTATTCACTGGCTTAGGTCGTGAAAGTCCTTGGACAAGCTTCATGTACCAGCTCAGTGCGTGATCCCTTAGAATGGTACTAAAATAGGTTCTTTTGACAGCTTCGTTAATGACATTTTTAATATTCCATACGTATTCAAATAGGAATCAGTGTTGATTAAGATCTTCAGATCCATATCCCCCAAAGATAGGAAGCCTCATCTCATCTTCCATATATATTCCTAGGGTTCTTGATTGAATATGTGGTAGGCTACTATTGACAGTACTCTGGACACTCTGGTGGCTGGGATTACTATGATTTCTTAATTCTACTGAATCAACAGGAGGGATAACAATACTTACTTCGATAGTCTACGCAGTTTCTGAAGTTTTAGGTTCTCCCCAGTGAATCTCTTTAGATTTTCCTTCCTCTACCCTAGCGGGTTATGAATGTTCTTCCTCTGTCAGTTCTGCCTCTTCTCCACTGTAGAAACCTTCGTCCCTATAGTTCTTCTTGAATAGGTTGGCAAGGTGAAATTCTCTGAACACTCTCCCACTGCGCGTATGTCCAGCTTCTGTGTGTCCAAATTATTAAACATTAGCCTTACTATATCCAACCAATCTACTATATCTTCAAGATGTTCTTCTCATGCAATAGAATCTTAAGTCTCAACTTCAGGAACTGTAAAAATTTTCCTCTGGGTACCTTAAAGAAATATCGCTAAGCTTGGTTGTATAACTCTACTCTGTCAACAACAAACTCTATGATGTACCCTCCAATGGTGCTATTGAACCAATGATCTACTGCTCGTGATACAACGTTATCAACTCTTTTGACTTTCTTGATCAACTCTGATGTCTAAACCACAGGAGGTCTAGATCAGATCTCAAACTAGGTATCTACTAATCTAGCTAGCCACTCATATAGCTCTCGATGGCATCCCCCAAAGAAAATTTTGTGTATATCAGTAAAGATATATTTCTCCAACCAATCCTCTGAACAAAGATTAGGGTTCTTGTTATGGGCTTCAGTGAAGTCCTTTTCTTGATCCTCTATCCACTTTTGAGTTTTTGTCTTCGATAGAAACCACCTTGAAATTCCCTCAAGAAGATTCTTGTCCCGACAACGGAACCATTTGTTGGCACAGGGGCAGACCCAGGGTTCATCTCTAAGAGCGCACCAACAAGCCCTAACTACTATCCCTTTTAGAAACACTTACGAAGCATATGCATTCTCATCCAAAGAGTTATGAGGGGGTTGCAGGACATAGATGTCTACAACCAAAGGGATATCAAGTGGATTTAATACAAGAACAACAAAACATTCATATATTACTTATCGGCTTAGATCTATTCTTCACATCCACTTATCAGATCTAAGACAGTAATGCAATCATAGTATATCAATGACAAAGATAAAATACCAATCACACACAAAACAAAATATATGTGGTTCACCCTCTCTCTAGGGCTACATCCACAGATCTGTGCTATAATATATTAAGGTAAAGCATATAGTTCTTGTCTACGCTCTTAGCTAGCAGATCTTATTTCTTCTCTTCTCTTTCTCTCCTCTCCCTGTGCACCCAGTTGCAGGGTTGATCTTCGCACCCAGCTGAAGATCTTACAATAGCAGAAGGCTCTCACACTTAGCGCTTCTCTCTCACACAACAATAATCACTCTTAATCCTCAATACAAATATACTCAAAAATATCGTACCAATCCAAAATAGGTCCTCATGAAATTTATTTATACATTACAATAGCTCACTGACATCCTTAGGCCGAAACCTAGGTGTCCAAAACCCTAGGTCAACTTGACCCATATTTTCAGGGCTTCACCAGCCTGTCTTTCCTTCCTTCTCGCGCGGTGCTCCAAAGCATCCAACGGTGGCTTTTCCCGCTTGCTGAGTTGTCCACGATCATTCTTTCTTGCTTAACTATCATTCCCAATCTCCTCGTCCAGTGACTTACTTCGCTCCGTCTTTTCTACTCTTTTGCTCACTTTGACCCTGTAATAGTCATTGTGTCTTCCGCGAAGTTTGCATTCTCCCTTTTCTTCCTTGATCTTCGCATGTGTCATGGAAGCAGAAATACTACTGATTTTAGAAGAATATCATGAAGAAATGGTAGGAGGACACTACGCAGGAAAAGAAACAACACAAAAGGTTCTTAGAGCTGGCCTCTGGTGGCCTACTTTAAACAGAGATGCTAAAGACTACTACAGAGCCTGTGATGTATGCCAAAGAGTTGGGAAACAATCCAGAAGAGATGACATGCCATTATCACCCCATCTAACCTTACAAGAATTTGAGAAATGGTCCATTGACTTTGTGTGTCCTATAAACCCACGAGGGAAGCGCACATGAGCCAGGTACATAATCACTGTGACAGAGTACTTGACTAGATGGGCCAAAGCAAGAGCAGTTAAAGATTGTAGTGAAAATACAACATGTTTCATATTTGATGATATCATAACCAGGTTTGGATGCCCAAAGACCCTCATGAGTGATCAAGCTACACATTTTATTAATAAGACTATTGAATCCTTAACTCAAGAATTTGAAGTTCACCAGTAGAATAGCACTCCTTACCACCCACAAGAGAATAGGACGGTCGAAGCTTTCAACAAGATCTTGGAGACAGTGTTGACGAAGATTTGCAGTGTAAATAGAGATGACTGGGATTTGAGAGTACCAACAGTGTTATGGGCCTATAGAACTACTTGTAAGAAGCTAACATTGCAGACCCCCTTTAAGTTGGTTAATGGCCTAGAAGCATTTGTACCCATGGAATATTTAGTCCCCGGCTTAATAATTACAGCCTTTACAGATATGGATGACACTAGCATTGTTCAATAGAGGCTGGCACAGTTGGTCGAACTAGAAGAAGAAAGATTTATTGCAGAATTCCATCAACAAGTTCAAAAGGAACGAGAAAAGGCCTACCATGACAAACACATCAAGAAGAAATCATTTAAGTAAGGAGATCTGGTATTAGTATAAGATAGCAAGTTCATGAAGCACCCAGGGAAGTTCAAAACACATTGGATGGGACCGTATGATTTTGCCTATGTCACGGAAGGAGGAGTTGCGCAGTTGAAGACTTTGAATGGAGAATGGAAGGAAAGATTGGTGAATGGGAGCCAACTGAAACTATACTATGACAACCAACTGCCTCGCATAACTTGATAAAAATATAAGGAGAAGGGTCTAGGTACCAGGTGCAGTTGAAACTAGGTACCAGACACAGAAAAGACAGTCTGCACACAGTGGGGAGTAACAAAGCAGAAAGAACAGACTGCGTTGTGCAGTCTGCATTTGAATAAAAGTAGAAGGTTCAAATCAGAGTTCCTCAGGACAAGTCACAGGTGAGGGTTAGGGGCCTATTGGCCCTTGGTTATGGAAGTAAGAAAAGATTATGGAAGGAAAGGAAAAATGCGAATTGTGTAGAAGACACAGTGACTGATACTGGATCGAAGTGAGCAAAAGAGAAGAAAATACGGAGCGAAGTAAGAGAAAGCAAGCCGTTGGAAGAGAATATCGAGGATGATAGATTAGCAAGGAAGACAGATCGTGGAAAACTCACTAAGCAGAAAAAGGCACCAATAGATGCTTTGGAGCACCTCGCAGGAAAGAAGGAAAGATAGGTTGGTGAAGCCCGAAAAAGTGGGTCAAGTTGACCTAGGGTTTTAGACACCTAGGGTTTTGATATCTAGGGTTTTGAAACCTATGCTTCGGCCTAAGGCTGTCAGTGAGCTATTGTAATGTATAAATAAAGGTCAGGAGGACCGGATATGGGTTCTATTATGTGATGATGAGTGATTGTTGTTATTACTGAGAGAGAAGTATTGTGTGGAGAGAGAAATATTTGTTGTAAGATCTGCAGCTGGGTGCGAAGTTCAAACCTGCATTTGGGTGCGTAGGGAAGAGAGAAGAGAGAAAGAGAGAGATATGCAAGCTAAGAGCACAGATAGAACTGTAAGCTTTCACTTGATATATTATAAAGCACATTTATGTGGACGTAGCCCTAGGGAGAGGGTGAACCATGTATATCTTGTTGTTGTGTGTGATTGATGTTGTGTTCTTTACTTTGTTACTCTGATGATACATTAGTATGTTAGATATGATATATAACTTTGTGAATTAGGTTTATATTTAAAAGGAATGATCTGATTTCTGTGTGTGATTTCCTTGATTCCACTTGCATTTCCTCTGGTTGTAGGCACTTGTGTCCTGCAACCCCCTATTGCTACTTCGGGTGAGACTGCATCTGCCTCATAGGCGTTTCYGAAAGGGCCAGTAGTTAGGGATTGTTGGTGTGCTATTATAACTGAACCCTGGGTTTGCCCCTGTGCCAACACAACCATAMATGACAACTCTTTTAAATATGAAATAAMATTTGGCTCATCAACATATCAGACTCATGCAATCCAATCCATACAAATCGTTTAATAGTTTTCAATGAGAAGGGGGTGAACAAGGGTTCTGGGATATGTGAGGGGTTTTATTCAATGAAAAATGTTAAAATGAGGGAGGGAAAATCATGATTACTGCTCACTGACATCAAACAATCAACTGTATCATAAACCAAAAGAATATATCATTGTAATTCACCCCTACGATCCTTTAACTGTCATAATATAGAATTTATCTTAACTATAATTAAATTTTAGGAATAGGGAGTGGATAGTGAATATGGGAAGCTGAGGGGGATTGTAATGTGTGAAAAGTGAAATAATGGTAGGGAAAAAGTGAATACTATTCATAAAATCAATTAAGTAATCCATAAAAAAGTTATGTATTTAATGCAAATGATACAACACCAATTAAACAATTACCATGACCAATATAACAATTACTGTGTGTTAAAACTTTTTCACTATCCCACATCCAATTTCTTTTTAAAAAATATCAATTAATACAGTGTATAATCATACTCAGAATCGTCATGACTTTCACCCATCTTGTTTAAAAGAATTATGTTTCTTTTCATTTCCTTCCCTTTTATATTTAAAACAAAATACAAAGGAACACAAATTTATATTGCTTCAACTCTGTTCAGCATATAAAAACATCAACCACTGCCCATAATTTCTAAATCCTCAAATCAAACATAGACACAGGTCTTTCCTGAGTTGAACAGACTCTTTTAAAACATACGTGATTCCATTCTATTGACAATATTAACAATTAAATTTGCAATGAAACCATACTAAAAAAACCTCGTGCTTCATCTTTGATGGTGAAATAAAACAAAACAATGCACGATGTCTCCATAATCATACACAGTAAACAACCAAGTCACATTCATCAACTCTTCAACTTGTAATAATCCCTATCGGGACAAATTAAACACACAACAGCCACCAACTTCAATTTATACCACGTTGTAGGAACACACACACCAACGCATAATGTAAAGAGGCATCTTTGTGACTGTACATTACCGTTTACTCCCAATCAACCAATTAAATAAAAAATGAGTTGGGTTATCGATTCAACTGTCACAACAAAAGGAGGCAGCAACTGTATACCAATTCTCATTTCCAATTACAACTTCTCAACAACTTGATCAAATATAGACGAGACGATTATCAAAGCCACTGTCAGAGAACTTAACCAAATTATGGCAGTCAACAAGATACCTGACAGAGTGCGACTGGTTGGGTTTATCAAAATTAGGCTTTGTAACCATGAATAGAAGAAATAATCAAGGGTTCACTCGATCACCAAAACACAAGGAGACTGGAGGTCAACCATATCAATAGTAGGTGAGAAACCTTCGATAAAATAACAGTGGAACCACAAGCCTCATAACCCTTAGCTTTGTAAAATAGGGTGATAGTTCAACACCATGTAGGGTAGACCACGATGCAGAGGGGTAACGATTGCTCACTGGAGAGTAACCAATACCAAGAACTCATAGAGTCATAACCCTCGCTCTCTTCTCAAGATTCGAACCACTTATAATAATGTCTATGGAAATGAAGACCTTAGGTATTACCAACAACCCTAAAGCATAATTCTTGGCATAATGGCCACCCCAAAACCAACTGTGTTGATGCCAATACTAAAAAAAAAAGACCACGACCAGGTGAAAAGATATATAGTGGCCAAAAGGTGGTTCGAAACATACATAGCAACCCCATAGCACCGAATACAACCAGATATGGTTACCATAACTGTGAGGAGGAAAACAACAAGGCTAAACAGAATGAAACCCTCCAACAAAATACCCATAACTACTAAAAACAACAATGAGCCATCATAGTTTCCACCACACAGGACAGCCAATGAAATCACAACTTAAACCATCAATTTTTCCATTTGCAAACGAATAACCACACAATCATTCCAGAGAAAACACCCATGCATTTACACAGTTTCCAATCTCAGGAAGACACAAACCAACACATTACCGAGCCAACGTTCATTTCATACACAAAGCGAATTCATGGATGGGAGAAAAGAACCATATTTGTAACCAATGGATTTAAAAATGCGAGTTGGTCGATTAGTTCCTTCCACGCCTGAATCTTGGATCTTAACCACAACAAAACCAAATGAACAATAACCATGCTAGGGTGACGGCCTAGTGGGAGAAGTATGGAGTGACGTGCATTTACTGCACGTCGCTTCCATCCTCCATTTCATTCAATTTCATAGTACATGATAACCAATCAAAACCATACAATTAATCCATGCCATTAATTCCATGCATCGAAACTTGCACATATTGCTTGCCAATTGTGCCACCCCAATCCATATTAACCATTTCCAAAACCATACAATTGCATATATCAAATGCACCCAATATAACTAAATACAAATCGCATAGCCACTAACAATGCTAGTTAGGACTAACATTAATTTTTTTTATTCCATTTGCACATAGTATTGCATCGTATAGTATAGTTCCCTTTCCTTGGATTTGTTTTCACAAGTCTCTTTCCATTGCTTTTGTTTCTTGTTGTTACTAACATGTATCTTATGCAGGTGTTGACATGTAATGAATCATGGTGACAATAACAAGTCATTCATACATGGAATTTAGAGCTTAGAATAATGGAATCAACACATAAAATGCATTATCCATCTTCCATTATGTCGCAAAGAAAACCAATATCTCATCATCAATCATGTAGAACCCTGTAAGCAGCATCGAAACAACAGCATAAAATGTGTGATAAGACTATCTATGAGCCTCCAGTATACAAGGGGGTCCCACCTACTAGTATTATATATCATTAGCATAGTTCAAATAATAGGCTTTAGCAATACTTTGCAGGTGAAATCCTCGTGGTGATTTTTATCGTCAAAAAATCGCAAGTCCAATTGGGAGTGCAGGATTTCAACCTTGCAAAGTGCAATAACAGGTCCAAGAACTACCTAGGATTTGCATTCCAGGTCCTAGAACTTTTTTCTTTATAACTTACTGAAATATGTCACCGACAAATATGGATAATGCCTGGAAATGGTGTGCAATTTTGTTGCAGCTTGGTTACCGTTGTATCATACTTATCCCTTCTACACCTACCTACATTTTTCTTCTACAATAACATTTTGCAAAGGAAACATTCTTGACATTGCCTTTTTCATGTGAAAGACACGGGTTCGATTTTATGGGATAGGTAGGTACTCATTCCCAGGAAAGCTAGGAATATGATCGAGGGAAAGGTGTAAAGGCTAAAGAATTTTATTATTCAATTGAGGCATTAGATTTCCACTTCATCACATACGACAAAGGACCAGGATTTGTAATTCTAGAAAAAATGACAACCAGAGTTGTGTAGACAACATTGGCATGCACATGGTGCAGAGACTAGGGAAAAAATTGGAGGAAAATATAAGAGCAGTAGAAAAAGATATGCCAACCTCTATGGAAAGTCTGCAGGATAAGAATGATGAATAAATACTTAAACATTCTTACTTGAAAACTGTAAACAGTAAATAGTAAATAATGAATACGAATGAAACTATGGTATTGAAACTTACTCGTCAATGATGAATGACAAAATCATAGGTCCAATTGCAGGTGCAGGACTTGAACCCTGCAAAGTGAACAAACAGCTCCAATTGCAGGTGCAGGACTCCAACCTTGCAAAGTTGAAGCAAGCAACAAGCAACAAAACAGTGAGAAATCACCAACAGGTCCAACTATAGGTGCAGGACCTCACCCTTGCAAAATTGAACCAAACAACAACAAGTAGCAACCAATGAACCAGTGAACAAGAAACAACCAGTGAACCAATAAAGAGTATATGTATCTTCAATGATGACTAAATTGCATTCCAAGCATAGAATAAATATGAAACATATGATGACTATGCGAGTGGAAATACTTAAACATTCTTACCTGCAAACTATAAATAGTAAACAGTAAACAACGAATACGAATGAAACTATGGTATTGAAACTTACTCGTCAATGATGAACGACAAAATTGCAGGTCCAATTGCGGGTGCTGGACTTGAACCCTGCAAAGTGAAAAAACAACTCCAACTGTGGGTGCAGGACTCCAATCTTGCAAATTCGAAGCAAACAAAAGCAAGAAGTAAGCAACAAACTAGTGAGAAAGCACCAATAGGTCCAACTGCATGTGCAACACCCAACCTTGCAAAGTTGAACCAAACAACAACAAGCAACAATCGACGAACCAATGAACCAGTGAACAAGCAGCAACCAGTGAACTAGTAAAGAATATATGTATCTTCAATGATGACTAAATTGCATTCCAAGCATAGAAGAAATATGAAACATATGATGACTATGCAAGTGGCAGTGGACAACAATATTGTCCAAATTCATTGCAAGATTGTATGGAACAATTCGAGGAAAAATGTACTAAGACAGGCCTATTTAAGTAAACATTTAAAGTTGTTAGGACTGTTTAAGGGCCTCGCACTATGTAAACATTTAAGATGTTAGGCATATTCAAGTACCTCAAAAAGAGTGTCAATTCTCAAAACTTTCGGTATGCAAACATTTCAATAAAAATAGAAATAAAAAAATTAAAAAAGAGTGTCGATGCTCAAAACTTTCAGTATGTAAACATTTCAATAAAAATCAAAAAATCAAAAAAGAGCATCGATGCTCAAAACTTTGGATATATAAACATTTAAAACATTGGGAATAACGAAGTTGGAAATAAGATTTCGAATCTATTCTCCAATAAGATGATGACATATAAGGTTTTCTTTATTATATAAAAAATAATGCTTTTAGTTATCTAGTTCAAACAATAGAGATTATGCAAAAATTTATAATCAAAAGACATATTAATATGAAGTCAATGAATTGCCCGCAGGGGTGTAGACCGATTGGCAAGTGCCTTGTAAATGGAAGGAACTATGTAAAATGAGGTCTCAAGGTCGATTCTCACCC
>SNQJ01S0013028.1:15268-56109 GCA_010110895.2 Picea sitchensis | reverse complement strand
AAAAAAAAAATGAAGTCAATGAATTATCGATCATTATAGACATATTAATCTAAAGTCGACGAATTATCGATCGTTATAATCCCTCTATATCTTCGACAGAGACTAATAAAAATAAATCATGTATTTTCTGAAAAAACATACACCAAACCTATATTTATATGCACGCTAATTATATCATACCAACCCATATACTTATATGAAATAATATCCTTCTCGATTCCTAAAAATATGTGAGGAATATTCATGGAAAGCAACTTAGGACAAGTGGAAACATTGATAAGAACCCAAAAATATTAGCCAACGAGAAAAACCTTTTTTACTTGAAAAAATCATTGTATATTGGAAAAATCAAACTATTCTTAAGTTGAAACATATGGTCAACATTATAAAAATTCAAAATGCAACCAAGTATCCTCTTATTATAAAAAAAATATTGTGTGGGCCATTATGATTAGAATCAAGTGATTCAAACTTATATCAAATATTAAAAGAATTAGGTGATGTAAAGATCTATAACTCTTTAACAATAGGGATCTCTATATTATTTAAGTCTTTGAGACACATTCAAATAAAGTTCACAAGAAGGAAAAATATATAACAAGTAAAGTTTTCATGATATTTTGAAAGCCTTTATTCAATATTGTTTATTAGATTTTATTTAAGTTAATAGGTAAAAAAGTTCATATAAAAAGGTAGTTCAAGTTTATAAAGATATTACAAGTGAAGTTTTCATGATATTTTGAAGGCCTTTACTCGATATTGTTTATTAGATTTTATTTAAGTTAATAGGTAGAAAATTCATATAAAAAGGTAGTTCAAGTTTATAGTAATCATAGTAATATCAAAACAATAATTTAAGAAATATGTGAGCAATTAAAAGAATGATTAAAAAAAATATCAGTGTTCTCAAATAAATAATTTATGGGTATAAATTTAATTTCTCGTAAATAAAGTTATAGCTGACATTTAAATAAGAAGTAGCAAATCATAAGGAGGGAAATAAAATTTAAGAGATGAAAATTAAAGATCTTGAAAATATTAAAGAAGATTTTCAATCTAAAGTGTATATCTTGTAATGTAAATTAGAAGAGCAGTTGAACTAGATAAAAGAGTTCAAAAAACAACTATGAGCATTCGAAGAAAAAAAAATATGGTTTACAAGTGAACGATCAAGTATTGACTTGACACGGCATTGCAATTCAATGTGACTGATAATCACAAAAGAAGGATGCCAAGAAACATTTTGAGAAGATCTTGTTAGATAAAGATAAGGAAATCAATCGTTTAATAATCATAGTGAAAACCTGCTTATGGAACTAAACAAATTAAAATGTAGGCATATATTAGTCTTTAAAATAGACAAAGAGAAATTCATTGATGTGAGTAAGTTAAGGAAGTTGTTAGAAGCCAAAAATATTGATAAAGAGTCTTTAATGAAATTGATCAAAACTAAAAATAAAATTAGCGTTGCTACTAAAGTTTTATCAGCAAAAGAGCATCAAGAAATTAAGATCAAGAAACAATAAAATGACAAGTTAACAGCTGCAAATTTAGTGATAATTGAAAATCCACTAGTCACCACTGATGACACCATATGCTAGAGAAAGGATGTTGACATGCTCATGAATACAAAATATCAAACATCAACATGATGATAAAAGTAAATATGAATGAAAATATTAAATCTAAGATTAAGAAGGATCAACTTATTTAGGTACCGTATTGTCACTCAAATTACAAAAGTCCTAGCAAACAAGAATAAACGTATCAATATACACAATTACCTAACCGAAGCCAATGCTTTACTTACATATAGAATCATTCGACCATCAATACATTTGGAAATAAAAAAAACAAAGAACTTCAAATCAAGAAAGACTTTCATAAATAATTCACCTACGATGGATTGATCTTTTCACAATATAGAAATATTGTTCAAGGATTCAAAAATCATATCACCTTGTGTCCTCAACCTTATCAAATGGGTGAAATTTACAAGAAGACAAATCAAACTATCTAAGAATATGTTTTTAAACCCAATCTTTGAAAGAAAAACCATTTTAAGGGCGAGGCCTTATAATATAGATAGGGTATCTTATAATTATTGTCATAATGTCATAAACAATTATCATGTAATAGTAGTCATAGGTTACAATTTACATTAATGTTTTAATAATGATAATTCATTCTTTTTCCCAAAGGGCATATCTTATCACCCCAACATGTATTTATATACATATATATTGTATCTCATATCAACAATCCCATATAATCAATTTGTATTAATAAATATTATTATTTTAATATGGATTGTATAGGTTCTCTCTTTGTGAGGAGTCACAACATGTTGGGTTGTTATATTCTTTTCATTGAAAGTCGAGTCGAGGTAGATTGACTGATGGTTGAAGGTCGAGGTGCATCGACAGCAAGTCGAAGGACGAGGGAGTCAACTGGGTAAAGTTGAAGTCGAAGGTATCAACGACAAGTCAAATAAAAAGAGGTCGAAGTGTGAGCATGAGATGACCAACTAGAGACTGATTGAAGGACAAATCGGTATTCAACTGGTAACCCGACTTGGAGTCGACTGTAACAAAATCCCAAGATTCGCGGGATTTGTAGCCAATGATATGCGTGGATCTGTAACCATTTTTGGGCGCCAATCTTTAGGGTTTTCCTGATTGTAAATCCTATAAAGAGGTGTGTTGTAAGGCCATAAAGGCTAATGTTGTAATTGTAGAATACACTTATGTAGGTTAATGCATGTGTACATATAGGTTGTTGGTCATGCATATGTAAGTCGAATTGACTACAGGGTTGTTCTTGCACAAGAAAAAGGGTATGATGTTGATTGTGTCTTAGGTGTGGACCAAGGTTAGGCATGTAACCTTTTATTCTGATTGAATAAAACAACAAAAGAGCAGAATGCTCAAAGTAATGTTGGTTTCTCTCGGTTAAGGGTTCCAGGGTAAAATCTCGGTGTACTGTGTGATTACTTGTTTGATTTACATTCTTGATTAAATAATTCTTCTCTTCTACTAAGATTTAGTGTGGAAGTGCCCTGCATTTCCTGAGATGTGGTATAAGAGATTAGGTTTTCCCTGACAAATGAGTCTTCAGAGCGGTGTTATGCTTTGGCGAGTATATCAGATCTTTATTTTCCAATCTTGAATATGAGAAATAAACCCTAGGTACAATAATAGTCGTAAGTCATAAATTTTTGTAAAGGTCATGGTAAAGAATGGAAAGCAGTTCCATAATAGAGATAGAAAAATTCAATGGCCAAAATTTTGAGCTTTGGAAGATTAAGATGGAAGATCTTCTTGTGGATCAAGAACAATGGACAATGGTTTGTCTAGGTACCCAACTGACAGGCATGTCGATGGAAGAATGGGAGAAACTCTAAAGAAGAGCAAGAAGTACAATTCGGATTTGTCTTGCAGATTCAATGTTGTTGAATGTCTCGGGTGAAGATTTGGCTAAGAAACCATGGGACAAGATGGGAAGCTTATACGAATCGAAATATCTGGTAAATAAGTTGTTTATCATAAATAAATTGTATCTTCTGAGGATGAGTGATGGAAGTTTAGTGAATGAGCATTTAAATGTGTTTAATACTGTGTTAATCCAATTATCGTCTATGGATATTAATATCATTGATGAGGGAAGTGTATCAACCTGTTATGTTCTTTTCTAGACTCATGGGATAGCTTAGGCGTATTTATTGGGAGTAATACAACCACACTAGCGCTAGAGGACGTGGTTGCTTCTCTATTGTCAGAAGAAATGAGAACGAATAACATGGAAGGATTGACCAAATATGCTCTAGTAGTGAGAGGTCGACCGGTAGACAGAGATAAAGTCATATTTTCCAGTAGAAAGTTCAATTTGAAGGGTAGATCTAAATCCTCGGTTCAATCTATGCGAAGATGCTTGAAATTTGGTAAAGTTGTGACTTATAAAAAGGATTGTAAGTCAAAGGCAACATAATTTATTGTTGGATCCGATGAAAAATAGTCGACTGAGAGAAAGACAACCTCAGAGAAGGGAGGTGATGTGTATCTGGCGTCGACCAATACATAGTTGGATCAATATGTTTGGTTGATTGACTCAGGAGCATCCTATCATATGAAACAACATAAATAATGGTTCTATGAATATGAAAAATATGATGAGGGTGATTTGTTCTTGGGGGACGACTCGACAACCATAATTGTCAGACAAAGAAGAGTCTGACTGACACTACAAGATGGGAGGAAAAGAACCCTTCCAGCTGTGATACACATTCTAAGTTTGGAAAGAAACCTGATATATGTCAACAAGATGAGTGATACAAGTGTGCATACTCTGTTTTATAAGGATTCGTGCAAAATGGTCAGAGGTGTGATGGTCTTACTAAAAGGATTTTTGATTGGTACCCTGTACAAGTTGTTAGGGAATGTCGACTTGACTAGATGCAACAACATCATTTATCCTAAATTTGAATTGACTGCGACTCAACCCGACTCAATGTCAACACAATTCGACTCGACTCGATCCAAGTCGATTCAAACCGACTCGACAAGACATGATGAGATTGACCCGACCAAGTTATGGCACGAGAGGATGGGACACATTGGATAAAAAGGACTTCAAGCTATGAAAAGCAAAGGTATGGTCGAAGGTTTTCCTGAATGTGGTTTAGAAGTCAACATTTGTGAACATTTCATATATGGAAAACAAAGTCGGGTGAGGTTCCCATCTGGAGCAACAAGGGAAAATGGGATTCTAGAACTGGTGCATAGTGATGTGTTTGGCCCAGTTACAGTGCCTTCACTTGGTGGATCCTTGTATTACGTATCCTTCATAGATGATTTTTCTATGAAGACATGGATATTTTTCCTGAGGAATAAATCAGAGGTTTTCGAGAGATTTAAGGAGTTGAAATCTCTTGTGGAAAACCAAACAGAGAAAAGGATTAAAGTGTTGAGGAATGATAATGGTGGTGAATTCTATGGAAAGGAATTTGATCAGTTCTGTAAGAAGTTTGGCATAGCACACATAAATACCACACCATATACCCCACAAAAAAATGGAGTTGTCGAGATAATGAACAGAATGTTGATGGATAAGGAAAGGAGCATGCTCAATGGTGCTAAGCTCACACAAGAATTCTGGGAGGAGGTAGTTGAGACTGCAAGATATCTGATAAATATGTCTCCTTCGTCAACAATAGTAGAAATGACTCCAAATGAGGTATGGTATGGTAAGAAGCCTTTGGTGGCACATATCAAAGTATTTGTTTGTGATGCATTTGTGCATGTTCCCAAGGAAAAGAGGAACAAGCTGGATAAGAAGGTAGTCAAATGTGTTTCCATCAGATATAAAGAAGGAATGAAAGGATATAATATCTAGGATATTGCATCAAGGATAATGGTGTATATTCAAGATGTGGTCTTCAGAGAAGTCATAGGTAAATCGAGCTTGAGGAAGTTGTTCAGACCGAGAATAATATTGATACGGTGCGGTTTGAACTAATGAACAAAGAAGATGATTCATATGATTCGAATGACTCTGAGGAAGAGGTGGAAAAACTGACTCTGGTAGTAAGGAGGTCAGAAAGAATAAGAAAACTAGTTGAGAGGTAGAGTCTGCCCAAATTTTTTCCCGCACTTATGCTAACTGCAATCGACGATGATCCCAAGTCGATCGATGAGGTAGTCGACTCGGTAGAGGGTAAACCCTGGAAGGATGCCATGTTTGAAGAGATGGAATCCTTGTACAAAAATGAGACATGGGATTTAGTCAAGTTACCTAGTGGAAGAAAGCCCATTGTTAGAAAGTTGGTGTTCAAGAAGAAGATGAATGACGTAGCTCAAGTTGAGAAGTTCAAATATCGACTGGTAGCAAAAGGTTATTCCCAATTCGAGGGAATCGACTTTGGTGAGATTTTGTCCATTGTTGAAAAACTAACTTCCATTAGAATACTAATGTCTCTGGTTGCAACATTCGATCTAGAGATAGAACAAATGGATATGAAGACAATGTTCCTACTTGGGGACCTGGAAGACTAAATCTAATGAAACATCCTGGAGGATTTGTAGTAAAGGGAAAGAAAGAGTTGGTGTGCAAACTCAAAATATCCCTTTATGGTCTAAATAAATCGCCAAGGATGTGGTACCATAATTTTGACACTTACATCCTTAGTTTGGGATTTGTGAGAAGCAAAGTTGATCACTGCATATATTCCAAGGAAGAAGGTGGGTGTTTCATATATGTAGATTTGTATGTCGATGACATGTTGTTGATTGGAAATAACATGGATGCAACAAATGAGGTGAGGAAGAAACTATCCTCCAAGTTCGACATGAAGGATCTCGGTGCAGCGAACTTCATTCTGGGAATGAAGATTAAGAGAGATTGAGTCGCTAGAAAGCTCTGGTTGAATCATAAAAAGTATATTGAAATAGTTCTGAAACGGTTCAACATGTAAGATTGAAAACTGGTGAAGGTGCCAATTCCAGTGGGAGCAAGGATTATTGTTGAACAGTTTCCAAAAACACGGGAAGAGATATAGGACATGGAACGTGTTCCCTATGCAAGTGTTTTTGGTATTCTATTGTATGCAATGTTCTGCACTCAACCAAAAATTTCCCATGCAGTGGGAGTGTTGAGAAAGTACATGTCAACACCTAGAAAGGAGCACTAGAAAATTGTCAAGAGATTATTTAGGTATTTGTGTGGTACAAAGGACTATGTTATATGCTACCAAGGAATACCTGGAGGTGACAGTGGTAAATTAGATGTACATGGATTTGTCGACACCGACTAGGTTGGAGATCTGGATCGATAGAGGTAGACCAACATATTTTTATTCAAAATGTTCGGTGGAGAAATAAGATCGATGAGTAAGCGACAGGCGATCGTAGCCTTGTCAACAAAAAAAGTTGAATACATGGTGGCCACTCATGGAAGCAAAGAAACGGTATGGCTTCAAAGGATGTGTTCAGGAATTGGGTTTGAGCAGAGAGCTATGAAGTTGATTTGCGACAGTCAAAGCGCAATACTTATGGCAAAGAATCATGCTTATCATTCAAAGACTAAGCACGTTGATGTAAAATACCATTTCGTAAGGGATATGGTGGAAAGTAACAAGGTGTTACTGGAGAAAGTAGACATGTTGGAAAACATAGCAGACTCATTGACCAAATATGTGAGTGTTGTGTAGTTCTCTTGGTACAGAGAAGAAATGGGAATTTTTTCCCTGGGTCTGTGAACAAAAGTTCAGGAATCTCTTGTTTCAACAAAGAAGACAACAAGTGGGAGAATGTTGGGTTGTTATATTTTTTACGGTGAAAGTCGAGTCGAGGTAGATCGACTAATGGTTGAAGTTCGAGGTGGATCGACAACAAGTCGAAGATTGAGTGAGTCGACCAGTTAAATCCAAATTCGAAGGTATCGACGGAAATTCAAATGACAAGAGGTCAAAATGCAGGTGTGAGATGATCGACTAGAGACTAAATGAAGGACCGAATGGTAACCCAAATTGGATTCAATTGTAACAGAATCCTGGGATTTGTGAGATTTGTAGCCAATGATATACGTGGATTTGTATAACTATTTTTGGGTGTGAATCTTTAGGGGTTTTCCTGATTGTAAAGACTATAAAGAGGCATGTTGTAAGGCCATAAAGGCTAATGTTGTAATCATAGAATACACTTATGCAGGTTAATTCATGTGTAGGTATAGGTTGTTGGTCATGCATATGTAAGACGAATTAGCTACAAGGTTGTTCTTGCGTGTGAAAAAGGGTATTATGTCGATTGTGTCTTACCTACATACCTAACCTTGGTCCATGTGGACCAAGGTTAGGTATGTAACCTTTAATTATGATTGAATAAGACAAAAAGAGAGTAGAACACTCAAATGAATGTTGGTTTCTCTCGGTTAAGGGTTCCAGGGTAAAATCTCGGTGTACTATGTGATTGATTGTTTCATTTACGTTCTTGATTAAATTATTCTTCTCTTTTTCTAGGATTAGAGTGGAAATTCCTTACATTTCCTGACACAACACTCCCCCCATGAAAAGGATACAACGTAAGAGCCAAGTTATCATCAAACAAATAAGGACAAAGTTTTCTCATTTTTTATTCAAGTTCCCATGTATCATCTTCCTTTGAGTAATGTTGCCACTAGACCTTGACCTTGTGAATGAATTTTCTCCACAGGTGTCATTGTTTAGTGCCTAAAATAATTAAGGTCTTAGTATGGAACTCCTCGGTTCCCTTCATCTGTATGACATCAAAATCTAGAACATGGTTAGGATCCAACAAATATTTATTTAGTAAGGACATGTGAAAAAAATTATAAATAGTCAAATGCAGTGGTAGGTTCAATCTATAAGAAATTGCACCAATCTAAATCAAAATATTGAAAGATCCACAATATCTAGGTGAAAACTTCCTCTATTTAGATAAGCATAAGGAGCTCCTCTTTGGCTTAACTTTGAGTAACACTTTCTCTCCAACCTTAAAGCTTCATTTTGATTTTTTCTTGTTTGCTATAACTATTTGTTTTTCATGGGTAGTCTTTGGATTTAAATGCTTCCAAATTGTCAATTATGCTTCCAAATTGTCCCTTAAGTCAATTATGCTTCCAAATTGTCCCAACTAACTGGTGAATGAAATTTATGTCCATACAGTGATTCAAATGGACTCTTCATGAAGTTAACATTTCTTTATTAAGGACTCATGAAAAACATTATGAATAGTCAAATGCATTGGTAGGGCCAATATATAAGCAACTACTTATATACATCAAAATCTTGAAAGGTACACAATATCTAGGTGCCAACTTCCTCCATTTACCCAAGAAAAAGGAGCTCCTCTTCGGCTTAACTCTGAGTAACAATTTATCTTTGACCTTGTGGCTTTATTATGATTTTATATTGTCTTTATAACTATTTTTATTTTCATGGGTAATCTTCCCACTTAAATGCACATGCTTCACTATTGTATGGCCTTCTTCACCCTCTTCCCCATAAGGGTTTCCATGCTCAAACAACCATAAATTAAATAGGTATAAATGCAGTATTATGATTTGCACCTTTTGTAGTACCATGTCAATATACTTGGTTGACATCCTAGATTTTTCTAGTTCTTGTATAACCTTATGATGTTCCATTGAATCCAAGTGATGACTATTGTCTTCATGAAGAAAAAAATTGAAAACAACTTGCCAGTAATTGTTGTAGACTTGCATGCCCACCTGCAACAATTTCTTGATGGCAGGCCTACAAAGGAAGTTTTATGATTTTTCTTGTCTCTCCATAGAAAAAGATATTTTTGGAACAAATCTAGGGGTGATATCAGTGATATGATCACCCAACTTGGTTCCCCAACAATTTTGTTTATGCTTAGCAAAATAGACACCAAACGACATGACTTGCAAAAGGACATGCCTGGTGAGTCCATCCAATGTAAGTGAGAAACACCATTGGAGAATTCAATGCATCATTGGAACCCCACATATTTCATTTGAGTACATGCATTGAAAATTCACAATATTTCTTAAATAAGTCCTAAAAAGGCCTCCATGCAATAGACTATTGGTTAGGTCTAATATCTAACCCTATTTATATCTCTCATTTAAAAAAAATCACACTTTCACTCACCCACATATTCTTATAAATCTTGTTTACCATAGGTATGAATGGAAACATAGAAGTTCCACCTGTAACGTTCCCCAGCTTAACCAGAGAACACTACTTGCTGAAAATACACATAAATTCAAAAATGTTTTTCTAATTAACTTCATGTAGCTTATCAACTACAAATTATACATAGATTTAACCATTTAAGATAACATTATTTAAATGTAGCTACATCATGCTGACCAACATGACTATCGTACCCTCACTGAGACAAACCATACGCACAACAACCTTTGTACTGCGCACAACAACTATTCATAGTGCACACACAACAAGATTATTACTGTGCGCAACGATTTGAGCACTGCACTGAAATTTCATTGTTGTTACTACTAAAATTAACTAACAGATGCAATTTAATACATAATTACGAACAGCGTGACATTCAATCTCATGCAATTGTCCATACTAGTCAAACGGGTAAATGCAGCTAGTAAATTTCACCACAACAACATATAATTCATTCTCATGAACATAGTAAAACACACAACAGTTAAATTCATAAATTAACACAGGAAAATAGATAAATTCTTATCTTTTTTAAAGAAGTTGTGAAACTAACTACTTGGGAAGGATGTTCCACCCAACCATAGACATGTTCCAAATCTCAAAAACAAGTCACCCATGAGTTGGGGCTAGGAATCGACAATAAAAGGGTGTCGCTTAATGTCCTCTCACAAATAAATAACCCACAAACCATTGGTGTTCTCCTACAACTATCTTGAATTTCCTCCAACTCTCTTCCTTTTGACCTACCCAACCCAAGGAATATACCCCTTCACTAATATTAGTCCATCGGGCGTCCCATTCATTTATCAAGGTCTCTTTGACATAGGTAAATAAGAATCTCTCTACTAGGAACTCAAGGGAATTCACTGCCAAGAAAACTACCAAAAACAACAACAACACTTGATGTTACAGTGCAACTCATACAAGAGTTCATTCTTCAGGCTTGACAACTTGACTCTTCAATATTCAGATCCAAAGTGCTCCAAAATGATCCAACATGATCCATAATTAGCCTATCCTTCTTTCTCTATCTCTCGTGCTCCTTTGTCTCTCCCTCTTGTTTCAGGATTAATCCTTAAGTGCGGACACAAACCGATCTCCCTAGATCCACCTGGATCTAGAACAAAATAGGACAGAATAATACACTTTCCCTAGATCTAGACTATTGAATGAACTAAGAGGCAAGGGTCATGCACATACCTTATGAACGCTTCCCTAGGTCTCTGTTGTTCCAAGCTTCGCTCCGACGCTCTTGTGCCATTCAGATCACAACAGTACAAACCAATCGAAGTAAAGGCAAATCAATATATTCAATATCTAATCTATACATATGATCAAGGAGTTATGTAATAGAGTGACATCATCTTTATGGGAAAGGGACATATTACTATATTAAATTGATAAAAATTAGAGCTTACAACTTGAGCCTTGATTTTGTAGATCTCCTATTAAATTGATAGAAAGTGAAACTTACAACCTGAGCCTTGATGTTGTAGATCTCCTTTCAATGGCTCCTAGCTCTAACACACACACTTACTCATGCATGAAGAAAATCAACCACTTTTGATGACCTTGCTGGTGTCTCTAGCTGTTGTAGCATCAGTCCTTCATACAATCTTACGCTAATTCTCCAATCAATCTCTTGCTAGTTTGCTTCTAACCTTTTCCATGAGCATTCTCTTCAATATATAAGAGAGAATAGATTAGTTACTTGGATAGGAACAATCCCAAGATATCAGGAAAACCAGTACTTAGATAATCATTCGAATGCCAACTCACTCTTCTAGAAGATTCCCTTCTAGAAGGCTTGAGAACTTCATCTTTTTCCTTCCTTTGGAAGATGTTCGCACCTTGATAGTTAGGTACAGTGCGAACCCCTCGCACCCCAGCTTAATGCAGCCTGCGAGAATCAGGCATTCTCACAGGAAAATATATAGGTAGCCTGTGAACATCCCTTAAAAGTATGATTTCTGGAAGCATACAAATGTAACTTTTCTCAGGAAAGTGTTCTTAGTGAAGAGCTTGATTTTCTATCATCATTACATCATCATGATAACCAAAATTGTGGATAACACCTCTTCTTGTTGTTCATGTAAAACTCAATGTATAAAAAATGTTTGTCCCTGACCATACAAATTTCCTCTCCTTTGGATTGATTTCTTGACTCACACACTTCCCCAAGCTGATTGTACTCAACCCCCATGATCCCAATAATTATGGGATGTGACTTCTCACACCCACTCTCTTACATGATTTTAATGATTGAGCTCTCATACACTCAAAAAAAAAGTTATAAGTTATCCCCAATGATAATAAAATTCAGGAAGATGGATTGAATTAATACCCACAATTAATTTCCCCCTTGGACCCCTCTTAGACACTCTCTTCTCTTGCGGAAAAACTCAACCCCCACCTCTATCCATATTCCCCAACAAATGGTATCACATTTTATTTATTTAAAAATAGAAAGTGCATTCACATATTACATCGCTTGGCCATAGCCACATTCATATATGCATTATGCATTAATTAAATTGGGGATTATAGTGGGGATGTTACATTTCGCCTTCCCTACAATTGTGCATTATCCTCAGTGCACAACACCATTTTGAATACATATACAAATTTACATCACATTATAATATTCATAAAACAAAGAAAATTCTACAATTTTTACCCTCCAACAACAGTCCCAACCAAAACCTCATATTTATCTCAACTTTCTAACCTAAGGAACATTTCCCCTTCATTTCTCTTAGTCCATCGAGCTACACCATTCTTTTATCATGTCTTTCAGCACATGTAACCATAATTCTGAGATGTGTTTCTGGAACTCTAGCTACCCAAAAATGGGGCCTTGCATTTTCAATTTGTGTTTTCTTCAAAATTGACAAAATATTGTTGGTATTCCTCCCGCATAGTTTTTTCATGTTCCCATGTTTCATCTTCAGGACTGTAGCAGGTCCATTGAACATTTACTAGCCTTATGGCTTTGTTCCTGAGCACTTTGAATTTCCATTCCAAGATGCGTACTAGTTCCACCTGAAAATCCCCTTCATTTTTCTCCTAGATCATAGTCCAATCAATTATGTGGTTAGAGTTAGGAACATATTTCTTTAATAATGACACATGAAATGCATTATGCACTCTCATGGATTTAGGTAATGCTAGCATGTATGTAACTGGCCCTATATTCTCTAAGATTTCAAAAGGCCCACAATATCTTGCTGCCAACTTTGGGCAGCAACCCAATCTTAGTGAACTTATTTTCTCTTTCATTTTTAGAAAAACATGTTCCCCCACTTTAAAATGTCTAAAAACTTTGTTCATGTTTGCATAAATTTTCTTCCTATCCTGGGAAGCCTTTAAATTATGCCTGATGATTGTCATTTTCTCTTCCATTTCTCTCAACAAATCTGGCCCAATGATAGCCATGTATGTTGGGTTATCTCGACTCATTGGTGTATTACACTTCCTACCATATAATGCTTCAAATGGGCTCATTTTTAATGAGACTTGATACACATTATTGTAATAAAACTCTACTAAGTGGATGTCATCTTCCCACTTTGATGGTTGGTCCATCACATACATTATTAGGATGTCTTCAATGATTATGTTAGTCATCTTTGATTTCCCAACTGAATTTGGGTGATACGTTGTACAGAGATTTAAGTTTTTCCAAAAACCTTTGAATAAACCTTTCCAAAAATTAGATGTGAATTTTGGATCTCTATCTGAAATAATTTCCTTAGGAACCCCATGTATCTTGGCAACTTCTTTCATGTAGATCTCCGCAATATTTGTTGCCTTGTGGGTTGTCTTCACATGAATAAAATGTGTTTCCTTAGTTAATTTATCCACCACAACCATGATGGAATCATGCTTCTTTACTGTTTTGGGTAGCTTTGTAATAAAATCAATTGTAACCACTTCCCATTTCCACTCAGGATTGGGCAATGGCTATAGAAACCCCGTTGTCTATGCTTTGTTTTCACCTTTTGGAATTCTAGATACCTAGCAATATAATTAACCACTTCTTTTTTCACTCTCGGCAAAAATTATTGGCTTCTTACAACTACAATTGTCTTATGATATCCTGGGTGCCCAACATATGGCACATTATGCATTTCCCTTAGAACTATATTTTTCAGCTCTCTAGAATTTGGTACATATATTTTCCATTTGTACATGAGGTTCCATCCTCTTTTAACTCATAATAATTAATTTTCTATTGTAAATTGCCTTGTTGTAATGTCTCTTATTTTTAGATATTGTTGATCTGAATTTGCAGCCTCTAAAATTTTGTCTCTTAAATCTATGTTGAACATGCTAATGGATGAGATATGCACTTCATTATCTCTTTTGTTGAGTGCATCGACCATCTGATTTTCCTTTCCTTTTATATGATCAATTTCAAAGTCATATTCACTCAGAAATTCTAGCCATCTAGTTTGTCTGTCGTTTAGTGTTGGTTGTCCAAATAAATGCTTCAAACCACAATGGTATTTTTTTAACTCAAGTATTCTTCCCATAAGGTAATTCCTCCACATTTTTTATGCATGAACAATGGATGCCAATTCCAAGTCATGGGTAGCATAATTATTTTCATGCTTTTTTAGTTTTCTAGACTCATAGCACACCACATGATCTTTTTGACTGAGGAATCCCCTGATCTTGTCCTTGTATGCATTTGTGCACACTACAAAGTCCTCATCTGGATCTACAATCCTTAATATGGGTGCAATTATCAATATGTATTTCAATTGCTAAAATCTTTCTTCACACTTGGAAGTCCATTCAAATTTCACTCCCTTCTTTTGCAAAGAAGTGATTAGGTTTGCAATCTTTGAAAACCATTTTATCAATCTTCGGTAATAACCGACAAGAGCCATAAATGATCTGACCTCTGTCACATTTCTTGGAGTTGACCATACTCTAATGGCCTCTATCTTCTCGAGATCAATTGTTATCCCATCTGTTGATATAATATGCCCCAAATACTAAATCTTCTTTTGATAAAAGATTCACTTAGTTAGTTTGGAATACAACTTGTACTCTCTCAAAACTTACAACACCATTCTTAAATGTTTCTCATGCTCTTCTTCTGTCTTTGAATAGACGATAATATCATCTAACAAAAAAATCCAAAACTTGTCTAGGTACTCCCTAAACACTCCATTCATCAGGCACATCAAAACATCTAGGGAATTTGATAACCCAAAAAGAACTATTGTAAATTCATAATGCCCATATATTGTTTTGAACGTTGTCTTGCTTCTATCTTCTTCCTTTATCCTCACTTGATGATAACTTGACCTCAAGTCAATATTAGAAAATATTCTTGCACTTTTCAATTGATCAAAAATATCATCAATCCTTGGCAAGGGATATTTTTTTATTTATTGTGACCTTATTCATATGTTTGAAATCAATACACAACCTTAAGGTTCCATCCTTCTTCTTTAATAAAAAAACGGGGGCTCCCCAAGGTGACACACTTGGGAATATATATGCCTTCTTCAAACGTTCTTCAAGCTGCATCTTCAACTCTTTCAATTCCGGTGTGCCTATTCTATAAGGTGTATTGGACACTGGGGAAACTCCTAGTACCAAATCAATAGAGAAATGAATGTCTCTCTTTGGTGGAAATACTGAGATTTCCCCAAAAACATCTTCAAAATCTTTCAAGACCAGATGGTATCCAATACTTGCCACTTTATCTCTGGCTGCCTCTTCCATATGGGCTGCAAAACTTTGACACCCCTTTCAGAAACTCTTTTCCAATTGCATGGATGAAATTTATCTAACAACTACATCTCTCAGGATCCCTTGAATCTTGTCCTACTTCCATACCTCATCAAGACAAGTTATCATCTTGTTGTAACAGTCTAGGACATCAAGACGTTTTTCCAACCAATACATGCCAAATAGACAGTCATATGAACCCAATGGTATGATGTTCACATCTACCTTTGTCTTGAGTCCATTCATGTATATTGGACAATATTTAACCAACTCATTGGTCTTTCTCTTAGCCTCTGTGGCTAACTAAATTAACCAAGATCTTTTATGCTTATTCCTTTTCAAGTGAAATATTTCAACAATGTTAGAGTTTATGTAACTATGGATAGTTCCAGAATCAATTAAAATTGTTATGCAATGGTTATCAATATTACCTTCCACTTCAATCATGGGGGGTTGATACTCTACTTTCTTGTTGTCCAAGGCTGCATAAACCCTTGCCATGTTTCCTCCTATGTATTCAACTGTTTCGACCTCCTAAATGTTGTGGATAGTCCTCATTCTTTCTCCTTTATGAGGGAAGTCCCTATATAGGTGATTACCATCACATCCCAAATATTGTATAGGATATTGTCTTGGCCTTTTCCCAAATGAATCTAATGTCTTGTGCTCATTCTAGGTTGACTATGCTTTCTAATTTTCTTGGGAGTTGTTCTTAAAAAAGGGTGGCTTAAAACCTTTCTTCCTTTGATCCCTCTTTCCTTTCATCTTGTCATTCCAAATTTTTTGGAAGTCTAGCCTCCCTCTGCTCTGTTCATAGAGATGCTTTGTTCTTCTTATGGTCTCCTCCAAAGTTATAGGGTTATCATATTGTCTCTTATCACCATAGAAGGAGGAAAACCCGCTAAGAAACATTTGGATTTTGACCTTCTCATCCTTTATGAACTCCACATACTGCAACAACTCAAAGAACCTCTTCTCATACTCATCCATTGTCATGATTCCCAACTTGAGTTCAAAGTATATTCATCTTCCTTTCATAGTAATGCTCAGAAAAATACTTCTTTAGGAAATATCCTTTGAATTGCCTCCATGAGACCTTCCTCTCATCAAGTTGTTTTGCTTTCTTAGTTGATCCCACCACATGGATACCTTTCCTTGCAAGTGGTTTGTTGCAATTCTTGTTTCTACCCTGGAGGGATAATCATGCAGCTGGAAATATTTATTCATTTCCAACAACCAGGCCTCAACCTCTTCTCCCTTCCTTTTCTCACCATCGACGGTTGGTGGCTTGATCTTCCTAAGTTCACCTTGCAAGATGTCTCCCTTGGGATTTCTCCTCTGTCTCCTAACAAGAGACACACTTGGGATACTCCCTAGACCTGAAATTGCACAAGCTCTCCTAGTGGATTTCCTTGGGGAATGATGGTGGCTCCTTATACTCTTTGAATTCCTGTCATTCCCATGCTTGTCTCTTCTACCATGAGATCTAGATGATCTCACCTATCTAGCACTACCTATTGGATTTTTGTCAGAGTCTTTATTGGATTTCCTCTGCATCATATTCAAACTCTAAAGTATCTCTTCTTGAGATTTCATTATATTTTCATTATCACCTCTATATATCTGCACTTCTCTCTCCAAACTTCACATAGTTACATGCTCATGCCTACCTCTTCTTCCATTATAATTTGTCTCATCATTTTCCATGCTGACATGTAGCACTCTGAATTCCTCTTCATGATTGTAGGACCCTTGGGCATATTTCATCGTTGTAGTTCTCATACAGGAACCAAATTTCCTTCTTATACCTCTAAATTTTGCAATAAAATGTGCATGCAAGCAATTTTGTGTTAGACAAAAATATATACACCTTTTTGGAAAGAATGCATAGATTTTTCTTCTTTCTAATGCCACCAATCATCTTCTTTATGTTGGTTGTAACTTAAATTATCCAGATCAATTTACTAAGTTTATATATGGTTCCTCCTCTCCAATATATTTCCAACAACTTCTTTCTTTCTCAATTATGAGCTCTGAACAAAAAGTTATAGTCATCTGAATATTGTTAATTCACCCCTTTTTGCACATTTTTCATTCTGGTGCAGTTAATCCCATACATCAACTTTTGTCACTAGTAGAAGTAAATAAGTCAGGAAGCAGAGAAAAATTTGTATGAGACCTAGATAATAATTATGACAAGGAATTCATAAAAACTCTCATATTGTCAATTTGATGCTCTAGTCCTTTTTCATCCCTTTCTCCAGAATTAGACTTTGTCCTTTTTCATCCCTTTCTCCAGACTTAAAATTTTTAGCCAAACAGCGCACTTCTGGAAAACTTCACTAACCCAAAGTTATTTGGCTTGATGAGTATACAAAATATCGAGTAAATAAATTTATTTTTCAGCTTGGGACCCTTTTCCTCATCGAAAAATCCCAAAATCCCCAAAAAGTGGCCCGAAATATTGGATTTGTCCATGTTTTGGCGTTCCCATTCCAAACCCCTTAGAATCTAGCCAATTGATTTACAAATTATTTTCATGTCTGCATTTCTGTCACTCTACACAAGTTTCAACAATAACTGTGCTCCTGCCACTGATTTTGACCTTGACTTAAAAAACATGTAATTTGTATTTTCTAGAAAATCATAGCATAATTGGCCAGTGGCCCTCTCTGGTGCTTCTGTAGACCTCGACACTATGGAAAAAACCTAGAAGTCTCATCTCAATATGACTTAATCTTCTCCAATTATTTCCAAAATATGTTTTTGGCTCCACACTTTTTTTTTAGACTATAGGGCATTTTTCCCTATGTGGTATCCTTGTTCTCTTCTTCCTTTTTGAAGCTTGTGTGCACATCAATTCTAAGTTATGCACCAATATCCAACATGCGATAGATCCACAATGCACAAATATTTAGCACACACCTCGTGATCCAAATTTAGGAGCAGAACAAATTGAATACAATAACACAAAGATAGAGAGAACAACAATAGATATCTGGTGAACAATAACTTCTATTCAATAAAGAAAATAGGTTGAAACTGTAAAATTACAGAACTGAAAACAACTTGCTCGAATGGTGGTAGCTATCTCTAAGGAAAGATGGTGGATACATGCATTCGTCTGACCATAATCATTACAATGAGGCTCCAGATGCCTTTTTAACATTACTCATGAATGCCAAAACCCTAGACATCCAAAAACCTAACCCTAGGAGATGAAACGCCAAAAGTTATGTGGGCCCCGATGGGTAAGTTGGTACCTCAAATTCTCAGGATTATAACTTTTGCATACGACCTCCATTTTAGCCGTGTGATAGCCCATTTGAAAGGTATTTTTTATAACTAGACATTATGCCATCAAACGTTGACTTCGTCTACAGTTTGACTATGGCAAGCCAAGAAAAAAACTGTTTAGGGCCCCAAAAAGGCCCTCGAAGTACAAAAATATGTACTGACATGAAAAAATCCAAAATAAGCCAGTTGGAATAGGTGGGAAGCCACCAATATCCTCCTAGATGCTGCGTAGGGCTTCAAGATAGCCCCAGAAGTGCAGAACCCACAATTACAAAGAAATGTCATCATTACAGAGAAACGTGTTGAACTAAAAAGTGTTAAGATGAGTCAGTTGGAATAGGAGGGTCGCCACCAATATCCACCTAGATTAGTCCTCCCCCTTAGGAATCAATGGTCCCCATGGCATTGAGTTCCCCCATCAGATGAGGATTTTTTTGTTGAATTTCACCCCGGGTGAGCCACTTGCCTTAGTGCAGGATTTTCCCTTCCTTGACAACCCAATAAAGTTGTATCCTTTGTTGGTGAGTGCCCTTGAACTATGTGTCCACTATCTAATTAGTGGATTCTTGTTCCATGTAGTCAGGGTTGAGCTATTCTGGTGTCAATTGTTATGTGATCTCTGAGGTGTCCAATAATGGTGGAAAATATGGCCGAAGGAGGTCCAAATTGAACAATGGGTGCAAGTTAAGAAAGGGAGGAGTGTTGATCTCAAAAGCATTGTCACCCACAGCCTTGGTGATAGTGTAAGGTCCATAGAAAAGTGGACAGAGATTTCGATGGGGCTCTATGAAGTGCTCTTTCTGCAAATGTAACCAGACCTTATCTCCCACCTAAAACTTGTGCGATACCCGGTGTTGATCATGGCACTACTTGTACTTAGCATTGGATTTCTGAAAAATATCATGGAATTGTTGGCAGATGTGTTGAATCTGCTCAATGAATCTAGTGGCTTTGTCAACCTCGAACTAAAAATGGGAATATTATGCTTGTGTGGTTGCAAGAGGTAGTGCAACATCAATGGGACCCAAGGGTTGGAATCTCAACCCCACCTGAAATGGGCTATGGTCAGTGGAGCTATGGAGAGCCATATTGTAGTTGTGTTGAACATAGGGAAGATTCTCATCCCATGTATGCAAATTCTTAGAGTTATACATGCACAGGATGTGCACAATCATTTAATTGACAACCTATGTATGGCCATCAAATTGTGGGTGGAAGGCAGTGGATTTAGTGAGATTGGTGTCCAAAAGTGACCAAAGACTTGACCAAAATGTGTTGAGGAACCGATTGTCATGATCTGAGATGATGGTATGTGGTATCCCAAAATGGACCCACACTCGTTTGAAGAAGATCTTGGCAGTATTTGCTATTGTGATGCTCTTCTTGTGGGTTGTGAAAATGGCCATCTTTGAAAACTGATCAACCACCAAAAATACACAATCATTTCCTTTCTTGGTGGATGGAAGGCCAGACATGTAATCCATTGAGATGGATTCCAAAGGCCTATTGGGAGTAGGAAGAGGGGTGTATAAGCCTTTCTTCTTGATGGTTGGCTTGGAAATGACACGGGAAGTGCAAGATATGATATACTTGCTGACGTCATGTCGAAGTTTTGGCCAATAAAAATGTTTTTGTAGAATGGCCACAGTTTTATCCACGCCAAAATGTCCTGCCATCCAACTGTAGTGAGTTTTCCAAATCATGTTTTCATGCTCATTACGGGAACATAGAGGTGGCCTAGATGGAATAACAATCCATCCTGAATTTGAAAATCAGTGACATTCATACCCAATATCTGATAGGTGGTGGTGAAATCAGGGTCACATTGATAAAGTTGGGGCCACTCGGATGCCTCATTCCCATATGAATGGAGCATGGTGGTGAGTGAAACAAGGGGAGGTCGGTTGAGGAATTCAACGACATGATTTGTGCTCCCTATCTTATACTTGATTTTGAGATGGAATTTTTGCAGGTATGCGGACCACTTTTGACGGAAGTCGTTCTGCAAATTCCCTTATGTATATATGAACTGCAGAGGCTTGTGATCAGTGTGGATGATTGTCTCCTTTCCCAAAATGTAATGTTTCTATTGATGACATGCTTGCATAATGTAATACATTTCCTTGTCATAGGTGGGGTATTTCCGGACGGTATCTGAGAGTGTCTCACTATGGTATGTTGATGGATGACCGTGTTGAGTGAGAACCGTTCCTACAACATAGTCAAAGGCTTCGGTGTCAATCTTGGATGGTTGTTACAGATCAGGTAAGGAGAGTACTGGAGTTGAGCACAAGTGATGCTTCATATCATCAAATTCTCATTGTTGTGCCTTACCCCATGAAAAAATTTCCTTGCCACTTCCCTTGGTCACTTAGTTGAGGGCCCATGCAATATGGGAGAATCCAAACAAGGAACTTCAGTAGAAGTTGGAAAGTCCCAAGAAACTCCAACGCTCAGTTAGTGTGGTTGGGGATGGCCAATCACGAATGACTTGGATCTTAGTTGGATCCACATGTACCCCATGCTCATCAACAATGTATCCCAAGTATTGGGCCTTTTTCATGCCAAAGGATCATTTGTCCAAGTTAGAATACAACTTGTGCTACCACAGAGTGCTCAAAACCTGCCAAATATGTTGCATGTGCTTCTCTCAAGTTCTGTTGAAGATGAGGATGTCATCCAGATATACCACCACAAAAGAGTTGGTGAAGGGTCTTAATACATCATCCATCAACCTCATGAAATTTGTTGGTGAATTTGTTAAGCCAAAGGGCATGACTAGCCATCCGAAGAGACCTTCTTTAGAATTGAAAGTTGTCTTCCATACATCATTTGATTCGATGGGAACCTAGTGGTAGCTAGACTTTAGGTCAATATTGTTGAAGAAATTTTCCCCCTTTATTTGGTCAAGAAGGTCATCAATTCAGGGAATGGGGTACCAGTTGACTGTGATTTTGTTTAATGCTCTGTAATCAATGCAGAGCCACCAGATATAGTCTTTCTTCTGCACCAGTACAATCAATCTCCTCTAATGGGAGGAGTTGGGTCGGATGTGCCCCTTTTGAAGCAGCTCTTGGATCTGGCGCTTCATTTCATCATTTTCCATTAGTGAGTGATGATAGACTGGTCCATTAGGAAGAGGTGCACCATGGTATAGATCAATTATATGCTTGAATTGGAAATGCATCGGTACCCTAGTGGGTGATGGGAATATGTCTTTGTACTCTTCCACTACCCCATCCACTTGCTTTTGCTACAAAGAGAGGCTTTGTGTAGAGGTCATGAATGTGGCAACGAACTTCTGCTCACCGCAAGCATAGATTACAAAGAAGATGAACTTCTCGGTCTGTAAAATGACCTTACAACATTTCTTAGAAGAGATTAAAGAAATAGCGATAGGCGTCGCTACCTATGGGATCCTATACAATTGTCTACCCAAAGTAATAATAACTCTATGGGGTCTAGACTCATACACAACATGTCGCTTTCACAAATATGACTGGCCTAAAATAATATCACAAACTTCAAGGGGAGAAATATCACAAAATACCTCATCTTTGAAGGGATTTATGTTGTATGGAAGACGACATTGTTGGCTGACACAAAGATCTCTTCCTTGGCGAAGCTAGCCTATGGTGTAGGGATGCGGGTGCAGTGTCATTAGTAGGTCCAATCGCTTGATGACCTCTACTGAGATCAGGTTCTTTTGTCTTCCACTATCGATAATGAAATGAAGTGGACCCCCCTTTACCCACATATGTGAGTGAAAGAAGTGTTCCTCTTCCTCTGGTTCTTTTGGTTCGCTTGGCTGGACTTTGGTGGTAGTGAAAGTGGCACTAGGTTTAAGATCAATAATTTGATTCCCTCTTTCTAGATTTGATTCAGAGTCAGAATCTACCTCTGACTCGGAAGCTTTCATCTTTCCCATCAGTGACTACTTGGAGTGACATTCTTCAATGTTGTGCCAAGGGGTTTTATGGTATTCACACCACTTTCCCGTGTCCTTATGTGACTTCTCATTACCCTTCTTGGGTTGCGGCTTGGAATGGTTTTCTTGAGAGTGGCCATATTTTCTATGTCCCTTTTTTTGTGGGTTGGGGCCTCATTTTCCCTGCTTCGACTGTGAGGAGTTTGTAGATCCAAACTCTCACCTCTTCTGCTTAAATTTCTTCTCGATCTTGACAACACATCTATAAGCCGCACCTAATGATGCGATGTCTAGAAAATCCATTTAGGTTTGAATGTATCTATGCAGAAAACCATGATATTTGAGTACCAGATGTCATTTAGAGTCTTTGATGCCCAATTTGGTGCACATGGTATGGAAAATCTTGCTTAAATCTGGTATTATCTGGTCCCTTTCCTAACGCAACATGGTCCATCTTGTGTACTGGTCCTCGTAGCTTCCAATAGGGTAATATTGTTCTTTAATGGCATCCCTGAAGGAATCCCATGTGGGAGTGACCACAAATATTGCAGATTCCTCTGTGGCCCTTTGCTAAGAGTAAGTATCCCACCAGTCCTTAACGTGGGGGATGGCCTTGAGGAGTGCAAAAGTAATATTTTCCCTATCAGAAAATTGTGGACCGAAAAATACCCTTCGAGAAAATTCAACCATTTATCTATGGCATCTGCATCTATCATTCCTTCAAATAATGGAATATCAAAATTTACTTGTACCTTGAAGGGGATTGTGTGGCCTCTTGATGAATATGCGTCTCCTGTGGACAGTCACCAAAGGATCTGTGTAAATTTGTCCATCATTTTGTTCCTTTGTCGCGCAAGGGCTTCATCGATCAATAGTTTAAGTGATCTCCCACTCCATCATCTTTCTTCTCATCCCCCATGAGTTGTTGTCGAGATCGGTGCAATTGATCTTGCAAAGGCTCAACTGGTTCGAGTCCCAACTTCTTGTACCCATATCTTGTTGGGGACATGCACAAAGAAAAACAAATGAAGAGAAGACCGCTCTGATACCACTGATCTGTATTTAGGAGCGAAACAAATTGAATAGAAGATTGAATACAATAACATAGATATACAGAGAAAAAACACATATATCCAATGAACAATAACTTCTATTGAATAAAGAAAATAGGTTGAAACTGTAAAACTGTAGAACTGAAAACAACTTGCTCAAATGGTGGTAGCTATATTTGAGGAGAGATGTGGCTGCTACGCACATTCGTCTGAACATAATGATTACAGTGAGGCTCTAGAGGCCTTTTTTACATTACTCATGAATGAAAAAACCCTAGACATCCAAAAACCTAACCCTAGGATATGAAACGCCAAAAGTTATGTGGGCCCCGATTGGTAAGTTGGTACTTCAACTTCCTGGGGTCGTGACTTTTTCATACGACCTCCGTTTTAGGCATGTGATAGCCCGTTGGAAATGTCTTTTCAATAAATGCACATTATGCCGTCAAACTTTGACTCTATCTATAGTTTGACTATGGAAAGCCAAAAAAACATTGTTTAGGGTCCCAAATCGACCCTCGAAGTACAAAAAGATGTACTGACATGAAAACTTCCAAAATAAGCTAGTTGGAATAGGTGGGTGGCCACCAATATCCTCTTGGATGCTGCATAGGGCTTTAGGACAGCCCTAGAAGTGTAGAACCCACAATTACAAAGAAATGTCATCATTACATAGAAATGTGTTGAACTAAAAACTGTCAAGATGAGCCAGTTGGAATAGGTGGGTGGCCACCAATATCCACCTGGATCACCTCGAGTACCAATATTCAGTGCGCATGATGTTTTATACTGTGCACCAACATACAATGCATGTAACATTTTATACCGCACACCAATATTCAGTGTGTTCCATGCACCAATATTCAATGTTTGTGAATTTTTATAACACACACCGATATTCAATGCACATGAATTTTTATACCGCACACCAACATTCAGTGCACATAACGTTTTATATCACACCAATATTCAGTGCACACCGCGCACCAACATTCAATGCGTGCAACGTTTTATACCACACACCAACATTTAGTGCACACCACATACCAATATTTAGTGAGCGCAAATTTTTATACCATGCACCAATATTCACCACACATGAATTTTTATACCATGAACCAATATGATCCATTGCGCACGACTTTTATACCGTGCACCAACATTCAATGTGTGTAAATTTTTATACCACAAACCAATATCTAGTGTCCATGAATTTTATACTGCACACCAACATTCAGTGCAACAACTTTTTATACTGTGCACCACGCACCAATATTCAGTGCACGCGAATTTTTATACCACGCAACAATATCCAATGCGCACACATTTTTACGTTGCACACCAATATTTAGTGCACAAAAATTTTATGCCACACAAAAATATCCAGTGTACGCAACTTTTTATACCACGCACCAATATTCAATGCACAAATTTTTTTATGCCGTGCACCAATATTTTGTGCACACAAATTTTTATACCGTGCACCAATATTCAGTCACTTGGAAGTCGAAATGACCCCTCCATAACAACCATTCTGAGTCCAATTTCAACTTGAGTTTTCTTAGAAACTTGGGAACTTCACTCAGATTTTACTGTTATCCCCAAATTAGGCACAACTCCATGCTAAGATGACGAATTTACCAACTTCATGTTAATCTGAGGCCCACACAAATCCAGTTTTGAACCAAAAATATCTAAAACCATTCTGTAACGTTCCCCATCTTAACCGAAGAACATTACTTGTGGAAAATACACATAAATTCGAATTTTTTCTTCTAATTAACTTCTTGTAGCTTATCATCTACTAATTATACACAAATTTAACCATTTTAGATAACATTATTTAAATGCAGCTACATCGTTTCGACCAGCATGAATGTCGTTCCCTCACTAAGACAAACCATGCACATAACAACCTTTGTATTGCATGAAACAACTATTCACAATACACACATAGTAGGCTTATTACTACACGCAACAACTATTCCCAGTGCATGCGATGATTCGAGCACCACACCAGAATCTCATTGTTGTTACTACTTAAATTTACTAGAAAATGCAATTAAATACAAAATTATGAACAACATGACATTCAATCTCATGCAATTGTCCACACCAGTCAAACATGTAAATGAAGCTAATAAATCTCACCAAAACAACATATAATTCATTCTCATGCATAGAGTAAAACATGTAGCATTTAAACTCATAAATTAACACAGGAAAACAGATAAACACTTATCTTTTTTAAAGAAGTTGTGCAACCAATTGCTTGGGAAGGACGTTCCACCCAACCATAGACTTGATATTCCAAATATCAACAAAAATTCACCCCCGAGTTGGGGATAGGAATCCATAAGAAAAGGGTGTCTCTCACTATCCTCTCACAACGCAATATCCTACAACCCACTGGTATTCTCCTACAGCTATCTTGAATTTCTTCCAGTTATCTTCCTCCTGACCTACCCAACCCAAGGAATGTACCCCTTCACTGCTCTCACTTCATCGGGCATCGTATTCATTTATCGGGGTCTCTCTGACATAGGTAACTAGGAATCTCTCTACTAGGAACTCAATTGAAATCACTACCAGGAAAACTACCAGCAACAACAACAACACTTGTTGCTATAGTGCAACTCACACAAGAGTTCACTCTTCATGCCTGAGAACCTGCCTCTTCAATATTCATCTCCAAAGTGCTCCAAAATTCTCTAGCATGCTCCAGAATTCTCCCAGCCTTCTTGCTCTATCTCCCATGTTCCTTTCTCTTTCCCTCTGCTTGTTGTTCATGTAAAATTCAATGTGTAAAAACTACGTGTCCCTGCCCATACAAATTTCCTCTCCTTTGTCTTACTTTCCTGACTCACACACTTCCCCAAGATGATTGTACTCAACCCCCATGCTCCCAATAACTATGGGATGTGACTTTTCACATCCACCCTCTTACATGAGTTTAATGATTGGGCTCTCATACACTCAAATAAAAAGTTAGAAGTTATCCCCAATGATAATAAAATTCAGGAAAATGGGTTGAATTAATACCCACAATTAATTCCCCCCTTGGACCTCTCTTACTCTCTTCTCTTTTGGAAAAACTCAGCTCCCATATCTGTCCATATTCCCTAGCAACTAGTATCACATTTTGTTTATTTAAAAATAGAAAATACATTCGCATATTACATTACTTGGCCATAGCCACATTCATATCTACATTATGCATTAATTAAACTGGGGATTATAGTGAGGATGTTACACCACCCATATTCATGGTTTCATATGGTTGGAAAATGCACCTTGTACAGACACACTCAATCAAGGAAACTTGACTGAGTTTGATGTTACCTAATATTTCTTTTATAGGTATGTTATTGCTCATAATTTGCTAGGAATCCACCAAAGGAATCCCATGATCTAGAGCTCGAATCTAACCAATCCATGCATGCTTTGAAGAAAACAAATAATTTCATCTAATCCACTACATGACTATGAGGATCTCCTTAACTGCGTCAAAAGCCACAAAAAATACCATAAATATTCAAGCGTGTGTAAGAAAGGATATACCCTTGTCTTATTCTATTGAGCTCCATGGTGGATAAATGCTACATCTTCTATGTTTATTCAATAAGCATGAGTGTAAAACATAAAACCCCGATTATAATGATGATAGGTTAAACATCTGCAACTATGACATGCTTTCAATATCGAGAGAAAATGCCACCTACCAACCTATTCTCTCTCTTCAAACTATGTTGAATTAAATTTCTAAGTATGCATTGAAGGCATATGAAATATTAGAAGGTTATAACCATATGCTATCCAAAATATAAGAATTTATGCCTCCATATGACCCTAATTTAATTGCATTTCAAAATTTTCTTAACAAAAACTATCATTGAATGAAGCATAGGCGCAAAATATACATGCCATATGCTACAAAAGAAATAGTCTACAACTGGTCATGTGTTCCCATGAATGTTAGTCAAAATATTTTTAGGAGGGTTACACATGGTGTGGAAGACTCCATTTCAACAACAAGATTTATTGGTGCATACACAAAAAGGTCTCTTGCTCTGTAGGCATTGCCACTTATTAAAGTTGTAATATCTTGGTCCTTCTCTGCTCATTGCAAATGTGAAAACTGGAAAAAAATAAACCTTTTTGTGGTTTTCCATGTCTTTCCATGATACATAACCATTCCCTCTATGGATTCATATTGCTATGCCAATTCTATTAGTGTGAGCTTCTCCTCCACTAACTTTATGGAAAATTCTTGAAGACATTAGCTCCTACAATGAAGAAATAATTGGATTCTAAGAGTAGGTGAGAAACTCATGTTGCATGGCATGTTGACCACATATTGATGGATCCTCAAAATATTGATTCTAAAGATATTCTCCTAACAAAATGGATGGTTGTCACACCATAGAATTGGACGAATGGAAAATACTATCTCAAGTACTCCACCCTAGTAACAACATCCAACTCAATGACCATGACATGCTTGGACATCATAACTTTGGCATCAAATACAAATAGACTCGTAGTCAGGTCCTTGTACATCTAGAAGATACAACAATACATTTCATTTAATTCTATCACTCAATCAATCATATTCAACATGTTCCATCTTCTATTCCCCACTCCCATATCTCCTTATTCCCCACCCAAACCATAGATTTCAACATTCTTCTAACTCAATTTTGCAAAAACATTGATATCCCTTCACTTAGAATGATCATATAGGGAACTATAGGGATAGGAAATCCATTCTTAATTGGATGCCTTAAGCAATCACTCCTATCAGCCTCTACCAACGAAATCACTCCCTTATAAGTACTTGTTGCAATTGGAGTCACAACTTTTAACATAGATGCACTTATAATACATTTCACCCTTCAAACACCTATAAAGGAGATGCATCCTCTAGAGGGGCAATCTATATCATCTCCTTAAGAAGAACTTAGGCATGGCCATTACATTCTCATTGATAATATGAGCTTTGTTAGCCCAAAAACATTTTCTTACATTGATGACCATTTGTGCAAAGCATTCTCTAGCCATAGAAATGCCACATTTGGTGGGCGCTCTATTGTCCTTGTTGGTTTCCTCAGGAAACTTGTACCTATAAAACACATTCCCTTGTATGCAATAACATCATATGGCACCACATTTTTGTGGAGCTTTGATACAATTGTCACACTTGTAACTATTTTTTGGCAACAAAGTGGCGATGCTTCTAAGGTTATTTTTTGAAACCTCCTTTCCAACCTTATAAATGAAAAAACTATATTAGAGGACTAGAAATTTCAACATGTGTAGGACATATTCATCATGATTGCATGAAGAGAGACAAACATTTCAACATTATATGCACTTCTATGAAACTAACAATTGTGTTTCATTGCATAATAAATATATGTTAAAAGTGACAGACATGCTAGTTACCCAATTCTATGGAAAGAAAAGGGAAAAAAAAATGTCCACTGAGATAAAATATGAATAGATTGGTGTGAAAATGTTATTATGAAAGGAATAATAGGTAATATTAACAAGCAACTTGTGAGTCACCGTAGGTCTTGCTAATAGAGTATTTGGGAAATGCATGACCATTTTATATACACCCAATTCTAAACATCCATAATTTCCATAATTTGTTGGTGTTTCCTTCGTCAACTACAAAGGTCTACCATAGGATGTTTCCAATCCCCCATGTAAAAAGGGGGTCTTGTAGGAAACCGCCCCTTCAAATGGAATGGGTTTTAACAACACATAAATCACAAGGAATGACATTGGAAAAGGTTGGCAACATACATTGGTGTATGATATTATTCATTATATTGTTGGATGCATAATATTTTTAGTTAGATAACTCTAATATTAGATGCAATGTTTCAACGATCATTTCCCCTTTTTCTACCTCTTTTTCTGATCGATTGGGTGTTGACCCTACTCAAAGGTCAGTATAGATGAATTCTCAAATATTGATGTCAACCTCTTGGCCTGGCCAACTTCTCTTCTTCCGATAATTATCGTGAAAGAGAATCCTTTTTCCACTACATGGTTGATGAGATATCAAACACCTTGTGGATGGTATGCAAATATTTTAAAGAAAAAGAAGGAGCATTGAGGATGAGGGTGTTTCCATGTAAAAAAGAAGCTTGGTTATCCCTCAAGCCCTAGTTAGGGATCTATCACCCCAATAGATTTTAATGACATGATTCTACATATTTATGGTTTACATAGAATAATTTCAACAAATGTTGAGAAAGGATCTTGCAACAACTATATAGAGCCATGATTTTAGATCATAACTCTTTCTATTTTGATTCCTTTGGTGGAAGGTCACTGCAGCTTGATGGGATAACCATCATTTCTAATGAACCTCCTATTTGACTTTCTATTTCATGGGGAGTCAAGAGCATGTATTGCATCCATAGGGTGTGCTTCATATTGAACATCTTGCACCTCCAAATCCTTTAAAGTTGTATTGCAAGTAACAAAACCATTTAAAATGTATTGCCTACCACTCAAGGGGGGGATGGTGGATTGTTTGATTGGATGATGCTATAGAAGGGAAATTAAAATTTATATTGTAAGGCACGACCAAAATTGGGTCATCTGAGAAGAGTTTGAATTTTTGTCTAAGTTCGTTCAACTCAATGCCTTTTATGAAGAAAAGTGGGGATGGATTGTGAAATTTTTTAACCTTATGATGAATTATGAAGTTCATGCTTGAATGCACTATATCATTACGGGGGACATTCCTTCTTTAATACTTTGTCAATTGAAGAAGTGAGAGAGTCAAATATTTCCACTCTCAACACATAAATTTGGATAGTGATTATCCAAGAGCTGATTGATAAGGAGTGTGTTCATCATTACAAGATGGGTTTCAATTCTAAATGTCTTAGTGTTGAGCTTAATGGATCCATGCAATATTGCTTCAATGTGGTCCTTCACAAGACCATGGAAGAATAGAAGCATGTGTGTGACTAGTTCATATCCTTATTTGAATTGATTCTTGTTCTACATAGGGTGTCTAATGATAAAGATCTCTAGCTAGGCAACTTTCCATGTGAGTTCTACAAGCCCACATGAGGCTTCATCAACTTAGACTTGGTGTAGGTCCATAAAGAAGCAATAAGGAAACAATTACTTGGGGAATACATTATTCAAGGTACCATCAAGTTCATCCCTAAGGCATGGGACCACGAGTTGATCACAATATGGAGGCTAATTAATTTTCTTAATGCTTCATATAGAATCATGGCTAAGGACCTGGCTTTGTGCATAGATCATATCTTTCCCAATATACTTAGGTCGATACATACATGATTAATTTGAGGAAGATATACCGTGGATAATGTAATTATTATGTGGGAGGGTATGGACTAAGATCATGCCTAGGGCCTTAATTCTCTTTTATTTATGATAGATTTTGAGAAGGCTTATGATGGAGTTGAGTAGCCTTTTATCCTTGCAATGATGAAGGATTTGGGATTTTACCCCTTTTTATTGTAGTGGTTGAGACATTCATTGAGGCCTCTACTTTCATGTTAATCAATATATGGAATTTTAAGGAGGTTGGTCTATTTCTCTATAACATACGAGGCTTCCCTCTAGCTCCACCCTTGTATGTAATGGTTATAGAATATTTAGGATATTTGTTTGAAACAACATTGGTATGGTTATTATTAAAATAATCATGGTTTCTAACCTAAACTTGGGCCAATCAGTGAGTGTAAACTTTGTTGATGACTTCTTTCTTACTATTATGTAGGATCAAATCTCTTGGGACAACACAATTTAATGTTTGGACACCTTCTTATTAGCATTAGGATTGAACATTCAATGGCTCAAAACTCAATGCTTTTAGAGGAAATAATGCCCAGTGCCAAGCTAGTTTGCAACTCAAGATTGGTCCTAGATTCATTCGAGTCACATTTTCAAGTTCATTTGTATCCCTTTTTCCTTTCATTATTCTTCTAAGTATTTATATGAGGTGGTAGTGTAGAGTATTGAGAAAAATGTTCATATGGGTTCCCATATTGTTGGATTTAGTAGATAAATTTTTTATTTATACCAAAATTGTAGGTGTTACTAATGTATACTTTTTGTTATGTTGGGTGACTCCTAAACTATCCTATCATCAATTGGAGAAAGACCTAAGAAATTTGTTATGGTCCAATAACTATACGGGAAAATGATTTTATAGTGTCAAATGGGAATTATGTTGCACCCCAAGAGAGTATGGAGTCCTAAGCATCATTAAGACCTTTATATAGGCCCTAAAGGCTAACTTTATGTTCCAAATGTTTGAGTCATGAATGGAAAGAGCTTGGAAATTTTTTCTCAGACACCACATCCCCCAAGGGACTCTACTAGGTAAGAAATCTTGGTAGGGTTTCTCTTTCTAAGCATTGATTATTGTTTTTTCTAAGGTAAAAATTGTTGTGACATTTTTTGTTCAAAGTATCTGGAAGGCTTGGGATTCCATCAATCTCTTTATGTCATGGAGAGATCTCTCCTTGCAAACATTCTTATATTTCAATGATCATTGCATCTAGTGCCCCCACTTAGACTTCCATAAATAAGGGAAAATGTTTATTGAAACTCCTTAGCTCTAGACCTCATGATTCTAGAAAATGCTTTTTTAGACAATGAATGATACATTGGATAGATAAACGAGCAATTGGATTTCATGACCAAAGATAAGCTTAAGTTCAAATTGGCCAACCTTGATAGGATTATCTTGGAACAATTTTGAAATCTTGAATATTTCAAATGATATCTTCCTCAAGTTAGGTATGAAATCAACTTGCACCTAGTGGTGCCACTACAATTGGGGCTGCTCTATAATTTTTATGACATATAATCCTACTATTAGCTACAAGTTGATCAACGCTAATATTTTCCTTGAGGGTCATCTAAACTAGCTTTAGTGAATCAAGCATAAGCAAAAAAAAACAATCTCTTCTAGAATCAAAGCCTCTGAGCCAACACCATAACGAATACCAGTGAAAAAAATTCATGAAACATTTGTTTTATTTTTGTGCCTAGCCAAGTTTGTATAGGCTTTAGTGAAGCCAATGGGTTTTCAATATCTCTCAACCTCCATTACATGGATGTAACCCACTTAGAAGACAATCTTACTTGGGCTATAGAATTTCATTTTGCTTGGATAATTATTTGGGTTCAAGTTCTTTACTTTCTATGGAGGAAACACAATGAATTCTTCTTCAATAAGATAGAAGCTTCACAAACTTTATCATGGTACAGAACACACTAATTTGTGATAATTTGTACTTTCATATTATGTTTCACGTGTAGAATATTAAAATAAAAATGGTGCATATATAAATAGTACAATTTCTAGAGTTCTAGGTTGTGCCCCTACAACATGGAAAGAGAGCCACTTGGCTCTTTGCATGTTTGGTCATCTCATTTACATCATAGAGACAATAGGTCGTCCTACAAGGTCGATAAGTAAGTTTGTGAAAGTCATGAACACAAGAGAAATTAGTATCCTCTCTTAAATAAGTTTGGTCTCAGTGGATATTAACCATCATCATCATCATCATCAATACACAATGACAAATTTCTAATCATTTTGGGACTTTGAAATCTCTCCTCGAACTAACCATAATTATTGAGAGTAACCTATGCTTGACATCAAACCTCAAGTTAAAGTTAATAAGACTTTGAAATCTAATAATTATTGAGAGTAACCTATGGTTGACATAAATCCTAAAGTTACTAGTGGGAATTTTCCCAAACAATCATGATGAACCCCTGTTAGTTGTTGACTTCATTATTTATTGTTTATGTTCAAAAATAATTTGTCATGATGAACCCTTGGTCGTTTCATTATTTAATGTTTATGTTCGAATTAACCCCTGTTAGTTGTTGACTTCATTATTTATTGTTTATGTTCAAAAAATAATTTGTCATGATGAACCCTTGGTCGTTTCATTATTTAATGTTTATGTTCAAAATTAATTCCAAGGATTTCTTCCCTTAGACAAAAGAAAGTGGTAATTGAACTAATGAGTTGAACATGTAAAGACAAAAGAAAGTGGTAATTGAACTAATGAGTTGAACATGTAAAGTGTCAAATCGACACAATTTTCATCAATCATCCAAAGGGAAGAAGCTACGGGAATTGGAGGATAAATGGACACCTTTGGAATCTCTCTCGAATTGGAGGATAATTTGACACCTTTGGAATCTCTTTCATGTGAGTACTTTCACTTTTCTCAACAATTTGGAAAAACAATGTCACTTTTCTTATTGAATCCACATGTTCTCCCTTGGTAGCACTTTCACTTTTCTCAATAATTTGCATTCCAAGAACAACATAATGTCACTTTACTCATAGAGTTGCTTTAGAAAGATTATGACTTCTCTTGTGCTTGTCCTTTCACACTATACTCCCTTTCTTTGTTTTATTGTTTTTATTTTAAATCTGGAGTTATGTTCATGGGTGATCCCGTGGTAAATTGGTAGAAATTTATTGAACCAAAAAATCATGTTCGATTATGATCTAGCATTAGATTAATATGAATTTTATCCAAATTAGAATTTCATTTTAGGTGTAAAATGGAGGGGAATCTAAATATATGTTATTGTTTCATTGTTATTTTTATGGAAATTTAGATGAATATTGGTTGGTTTATTGTAATTATGTAAATTAGAATTTCATTTTAGGTGTAAAATAGAAACAATCAATTCTCTGAGGTGTAGGATAGTCGGTGACGGAGTGTGTTGTTAAGCCACTCCGTGATGTTAAAGTCACCGGTTCGAAACCTGCGGGGACAAAAAATCCAACCATGTTAAGGGTTGGTGTGGCTCAGGCCGGGTGCGATCCCCGGGTGATTTTGACGACTTAGATGCCCCTGAGTCGCGGTTTCTCAAGCCACAGGTTAATCGCGTAGCCAACAGGTCCTGCACAAATTAACAAAAAAAAATAAAAATAGAAACAATCAAAATATATATATTTATTATTATTTTATTGTCATTACAATTATGTAAATTAGAATTTCATTTTAGGTGTAAAATAGAAATAATCAAAATATATATATTTGTTATTATTTTATTGTTATTTTTATGTATATATTTGTTATTTTTATGAAAGTTTAGATGAACATTAAATTTGATTTGATTTTAATGTTATTTTTATCAAAATTTAAATTAACATTTGTTAGTTCATTGCAATTATGTAAATGTTTATATTTTTATTCTTAAAATTTGGATGACTTTAAAATTACTTCAAAACCTTAAAAAACACCTATAAATTAATTGATATTCAAAACAATGAAATTTTGATTCACTAAAATGCTGCTTTGTTTTCAGAATGCTTGTTTTTTTTATTCACCATTTCTTTTTCTACTATTTCTTTTACAAAAGAAAATATATTTATGTCTCACTTGATAGGGTCACCAAAAGTACCTAGATATTTTATTTACAAAAAAAAATATATTGATGTCTCACTTGATGAGGAGATACCAAAAGTACCTAGATATTTTATTTACAAAATAGGGGTCATCAAAAGTAACTAGATATGTTTAGATTTTTTTTTCGGTGATATTCATGAGTTTGATGTGAACTTTAGAAAACACAAAAGTCATGCCATGTCAATAATCTCTTAGTGAGAGGGGAACCAAGTGATTCTTGGAGATGGGAGTAGAGTCTACACCATGTTTTAATTTGACAATGGTAGTAGAGTTTAGACTAAGAAAGTGTTATATGGCTCTCACCAATCTTGAGAAGCAATGCTTCCAACTTCAGTGTTAGGGAATTTCGATAAAGATCTATGTCTTTCACTTCTTGGTCACACCTACTCCCATTCATGGGTTTGAGATTTGAGGACCATACTTTTGGGTAACAAATTATAACTAGATAGAAAAGGTACTTGTCTCAATATTTTCCAAGCACGTTCATGCCAACAGATGAGTTCCTTGGACCATCATTCTCATATATTTTGGTACTTCCTCACTCATTGTTTCAGTGATAAAAACAAGTGGTGAAGATGATGTGTAGGGTGAAATGGAAGGGAAAATCCTAGTTTGTTCACCTTAAGTGTTGATATCTACAACTAATATGTTCTCTATGTAGTGGACAAAGTGGGGTGGATTCTCGTTGGTATGCAAAATCCTCTTTGTTACTTCATCTAATTGAACTTAATGTTAATAGGCCACTCTAACACACCTTACCAATAGATGCTCTAAATATTTCCAAGAGAGAAATAAAGAATTGCATTTAAACAATTCTAAATGAAAATCCTCACCCATTTCTTACCATGAAATTTCATGCAAATGCCCTACGGGACAAGTACCAATATGTGATTAAAACCATTAAACTCATCATTTTGGGTGTTTACCTAGTTAGGGATCTATCACACCAACATATTTTAATGACATGATTCTATATATTTATGGTTTACATAGAATAATTTCAACGAAGGTCAAGAAGGGATTTTGTAATGACTATATAGATCCATGACTTTAGAGAATAACTCTTCCTATTTTGATTCCCCCGGTGGAAGGTCAATGCAATTTGATGGGATAACCACCTTTTCTAACAACCATCCTATTTGTTTTCTATTATGTGGGGAGTAGAGTAAATGTATTGCATTCAAAGGGCTAAGAAAATCGCGTACCTAGCCTAAGTTGTACAACAAGCAATGAAAATATTTGAAATCTATCCCCTATAGCTGAAGGGGACAATGGTTGATTTTTTGGTTGGAGGATGCTATCACAAGAACAATATTGTTTCTTCATGGCTATGAAATACAAATTGCTATTATAAAGCACAACCAAAATTCGGCCATCCAAGAAGATTTTGAAGTTTTTCTAAGGTCATTTGTGTTGGAAGATTGGTTGTTGTCATTGATGTCAACCCTAGTCATGGGTTTTTGACCACGAGATTGATAAAGGTATTTGGACATGAAGGACAATGCACATGCATATACAACACCCATGTGTAACACCCTGTTTCCCCCAGTTTGTAAAAATAACTATACTGGCCAAGAACTGTGGCAAACTGAAAAATGTGAATGTGTGATGTGAATGGACCTTGTGAAAAAGGTCAATGAATGTGACTAATATTATATATATATATATTGCAAGATTGATGAGAGGGGATATGCTGAAAAAGAGACCACGATGGCTGAAGAAAGGTGGTGGAAGGCACCTGGAAAGGTGGCATTAACTTCCACCCAAACCAATACTGTATTTGGACTTCACTGGCCTAGAGAACCAAGAGTAGCTCGCTGTCCCCGAATTAAAGGACTCGCCAGGATTGGTAGGTAGATGGCTTCCCATGAGTAATGAGGGATGGGGGGGGGTGAACCGCCCATCTGTAGAGTCGTCAGGCCTGACCAGTGCGAGGGAAATCGCGCCACACGCAACCTCGCAAGAGGAAAAGGCGTGAGGGAGCAGCAAGAAGGGGCAGATGTGAGGGAAGGAAGAGAACTCTGGAAAATACAGAGTGAGTGATAGCAGAGGAGGAGGAGAGTATCCCTCGTTCTTGGTCACTGGAAAACAGAGATGCAGTCTTGCAGCATCGTGGTCTCAGCTCGGGGGTGGCTAGTGGTAAATCCTATCGGAATCGTTGAGCCTACGGTTGGGTGGAAACAGGTACCCCTCTCAGCAGTTGCATTCACATCTAGTGTTATTTCTGATAAGTGTTTTACATCTTGCATCTTGAAATTTATATGCTGACATGTATGCTCACAGTCTGTGCACTTTTATGAGTGGTTTGAGTATAAGACTGCCTGTGTAGTGTTTTGATTCAAAAATGGTGATTGCATTCTTATAATGGATAGACTACGTATGGCTTATGTTTTATAAATCGCTATTTATATGCATACCGATCTAATTCACACTTCAAGTTTGCGTTTGGGAAATCTATGTCCTTATTCATCCTCAGGTAATACCCTGGATAGATCTCCCTATAGAGACGCCCTTCTTAGAAAGCTCACAAAGAATCTGGAAAAGGATTCGAAAGCGCAAGCCTTAGTAACCCGATACGAGGAAGAATGATCCTCTTGAAGTCCCGAAATAGCAGCATAGGGATAAGTATCGATCGACAGATGAAATCCTGTCAGAAGGTCTACGGTCATTCATGACCTTTAGATTGGAGGAATACACGAGGGTGTTAAATTCCTTCACCCTTTTTCTTCCTTCATCTTCATGAGTAGCGAAGAAATCGGGACCGTAGATCCCCAAGGTCCATGGGAGTATCTGGACCATTGGTTTCTCCACGTCCAGGGAGCAGCAGGAGAGTGTACAATGCGGGACAAGTATGAGTCGTCAGATCTTGGTCTAAATAGCCGACAGACGTTGGATCTGTCGAGAGTTGCACGAGGTTTAAAACCTCACACAAAGAGCAGCAGAGCGAAAGTCCCGAAGGGGTTGTATCGAGATATCGACGTTCGAAAGTTCAGGAGTCCGGAGGACGCGAGTCTAGGCACTCGACATTAGAAATCGCAAAACTGCGAAAGAATCTGAGCCATTCATATGAGAGCAGACGCGTGTCACGAGATCGCCCATATAGAGGATTCGGACATCGGGAGTCATAGAGGGAAGTCTTTCGACTTTGCGAGCGACAAAATCGCGAGAGAATCGCAACCGTCCATCGGAGGAGGACAAGTGGCAGAGATCAAAGGATCTCGCGAACTCGAGGGTTCGCANGATCAGGGCCGTCTGTCTGGGGAGGACAGGTGGCAGAGATCAAAGGATCTCGCGAACTCGGAGGTTCACAAGGTGAGAGTCCAGGAGTTGGGCGCTCCAAGTCACGAGTGGCGAAGTCGCGAAAGGATCAGGATTCTCCATATGAGGAGGACAGGTGGCATAAATCAAGGGATCTCACGAACTCGAAGGTTCGCAAGATGAGAGCCCAGGAGTTGGGTGCTCCAAGTCCCGAGTGGCGAAATCTCGAGGACCAAGGATAGTCGTTGGATCCAGGTCAAGAGAGGACCGTTGGATCAGGAGCTTCATTGCATGCATCGCACCTTCGGAGGTTCGGAGGTTGAGAGGACCTTGTCTCGACTACAGAAGTCGCGAGGTGCCGAGAGCCGAGGCACAAGAGAAGGGACACGTGGCATGACCGCAAGGTGGGGCCCGCGTGGTTGATAGGTGGACACACGTCGTCTAGGGAGAAGGAGTTAGCACTCCGTTGACTTCTCATGTCTCAGGGATTCGAAGGATAAGAGCACGAAAGCTCTTCGCTACAACTCACGAAGTGGCGAGTTGCGAGAAGTGTGAAAGCAAGGTCAACCCTCACTGACTTCCAAGTTTCGGAGGTTCACACAGAAAGAGCATGGAGGTTTAACCCTTCGACTTGTTAAGTCACGAGTTGCGACGGGAGCTAGTGTTTAGCCTAGCCGATGGTCACACACGGAGGGCGCTGACAGAAGGGAGCTATACCCATTTCGTGATCTCGGGTATCGCGATATTGGAAAGGAGGAGTCGAGAGCTTCGACTCGCAAACTTGCGAAATGGCGAGTTGTGACAAGAACCTTTGGGAATAGGCCTTGGTCATAGTGCAGTGGTCACTCGAAGAGGGTGGAGCTCGCACCTAAGTGTTGCTCGCACAGGGGAGCTTCTGAGAGGAACCGTGGATCGATTGGAAGGATATTCCAGCGGGGAATCAAAAGAAGCCACTTCGGCTCATAAAAGAAATTCAACGATCCTTAAGACCGGGAGGTCGCGTAGAGATTCTATCGAGGCAGAGGTGGCGTCTGCAGCCTGTGCTAAGCTCCGTAGGTTTTCGGGGGTTCTGATTCTCGAGAATTCAACAAAAAATAATTTTTTTCCTTAGTGGGTATGTGACAAATTGGTATCAAAGCATGGTTACAACACTCGGCCTGCTTGGGCTCATGAATGAGTTGCACAGAAGCTCCATTCGGAACACTCTGTCTTAACCTCCCTAATTAAAAAATGAAGTTAAGAATGGAAAAAAAAAACCTATTGTGTGTGTACATGTGAAAGTATGAATTATGTACTTGCCATAAATAAATATAAATATTGACTAACAACCAATGTTTTTCCTTTTGCACACAAGCGGAAGATCAACCACGAGAAATTATCAACGCATAGTATGGTGACTCACCATGAAGTGGGAGAGGGCTCCCACAATAGAGACGAAGATTTTGACGAAAGAAGGGTAGTAGGGACCCCTCCAGATCTAGCCAAGACTGTGAGGAGTCTCACGGTTGAATTACAAAGCTGCAAGGATGACAATGAAAGGATGATGAAAGAACAAGAAAAGCAAACAGAAATTAACACAGTTTTACTGCACAATTTATCTTATCTACAAAGACAAATGCAGGATGAACCTGAAACTCAGAAACATGGCCATATCAGTGGTCACACTGAGAGGAGCACCTCGAAAAAGGTCCACCCCAGAGGTAAAGGACAAGCGTCGGATGATTCCTCTGAGAAGGAAGCTGGCGATTCAGAGGGCTCTTCTAGCAGCAGAACCAGTTCCTATTCCCAAAAGAAATAGAAGAAGAAAAATCCTTCCAAAGTTCGTAAGTTCGAAGAATTCAGAAAAGCCAAACCACCCTCCTTCGACGGTGAAATAAAGAAGGGAGAGGAAGCAGAGGCCTGGCTACTTGGACTAAAGAAGTATTTCAGAGTCCATGAATTTTCATAAAATATGAAGGCCCGAGTGGCCACCTTAAACTTGAATGGAAAGGATTCCATTTGGTGGGAAGACCTTAAGAATGTGAAAGGGCTTTGCGAAGAGGACCTGTCTTGGGAACGGTTTGAGAAATACTTCCGGAAGAAGTATCTGCCAAAAAAATATTTCGACGAAAAGACTAAAGAGTTTTATGAACTCAAACTAGGACAACTCATTATAGAAGAATATGTCAACAAATTCCTCGATTTGTTGAGGAACGTACCCTATATAAAAGCGTAAAAGGAAAAGGTGCAATGCTTCATCAGTTGACTACCTAAGGACTATCAGAAAAGAATTGAATTTGATGAGCCAAAGACTCTAGAAGGCACTATTTGAAAGGCAACCTATTGTCATGAACAGTTTGGGCATCGAGCAGAACCTCGCGAAGGATGGAAACAGAAGAATAGTTCAAGATTTCAGAAAAGGGGAATTA
>SNQJ01S0013028.1:0-15258 GCA_010110895.2 Picea sitchensis | reverse complement strand
ATCCCAAATGTATGGGACCCTAGGATGATCAAAAGAAGGAGGCTAATTACTCTGATTAATATTTCATATAAAATCTTGGCTAAGGACCTAGATTTTTGCATAAAGCATATCTTACCCAATATAATTTGGTCAACACATACATGATTAATCCAAGGAATATAAACCATGGATGATGGCATTATTATGTGGGAGTTTATGGAATGGGCTCATGCCTAGGTCCTTAATTCTCTTTTCTTTAACATAGATTTCAAGATGGCTTATGATGGAGTTGAGTCACTTTTTATCCTTGTAATGATGAAGGATCTAGGATTTTATCCCTTTATTATTGGAGTAGTCGAGACATTCATTGAGGCCTCTTTAATGTTCTCCATCCCAACCGAGGTACATTACGTGTGGAAATAATCATAAAATTAAAATTGACTACTGACTAATCTTGTAGCTTACCAACTACAGGAAAAAATACAGTTTTAACCATTTTTTGATACCATGAACTAAATGCATCTACATCATTCCATAATAACATAAAATGAAACTAATAAACTCAAATACAAGAACATATAAATCATTCTCAAACACAAAGTTAATACACAACAGTTAAACTCATAATGCAACATATAAACAAGATAAAACACGTATCTTTTAAGAATGGTTGTGCAACCAGTTACTTGGGACAGATGTTCTACCCAACCATAGGTTTTTTTTTATAAATCTCAACAGCAAGTCACCCCCAAGATGGGGTTAGAAATCCACAAAATAGGGTGCTCTTTCACTGTCCACTCACAACTCGGAAAAAATCCCACAACCCACTGGTATTCTCCTACAAATATCCCATTTTTCCACCATCTCTCTTCCTCTCAAACTGCCCAACCCAAGGAATGTACCCCTTCACTAATCTCATTCCAATGGGCATCTCAATCGTTTATCGGGGTCTCCTTGGAGAAAGTAACCAGGGATGTCACTACTAGGAAACTGAAGGGATCTCATTGCTAGGAAAACTACCAGGAAAACAACATCAATCACTTGTTGTTATAGTACAACTCACACATGAGTTCACTTTTCATGCCTGGAAACCTGGATCTTCGGTCTTCTACTCCAAATACACTCCAAAATTCACCCTCCATGGTTGGTCCAGCTTGAATGATCTTCTTCGTTGTTCTCTTCTTGTTGTTCATGCCAAAACATAACTGTCTAAAATTGTTGTAACTTCCCATACGAACTTCCTCTCTTTGGTTACTTACTTGACTTACACTCTTCCCCTAATCAACCCCCATGCATCCAATAAATGTGGGATGTGACTTCTCACACCCACCCTCTTATATGCATTCAATAATTGGGTTCTTCTATACTCGAGGAAAAATTAGAAGTTTAATATTTAAGGATAATCAAATTCAGGAATGTGGGTTGAATTTAATAGACATGGGTAATTCCCCCTTGGACCCCTCTTACACACTCCTAGACATTCCCCTCTCTTGTGGATTGATTCATCCCCCATCTCTGTCCATATCCCCCAGCAATTGGAATCACATTTTATTATTAAAATTTAGAAATACAATTCGCATATACATCACTTGGCCACAACCATACATTATATCTGCATTAAGCATTAAGTAAATTGGGGATTATAGCGGGGATCTTACAACCTCTACTTTCATGTTCACCAATAGATGTAATTTTAAGGATGTTTTCTTAATTTATTCTAACATATAAGGTTTCCCTCTATTTATGGCCTTGCATGTAATAGTTGTAGAAGCTCTAGGATATTTGTTTGAAACAATGTTGGTATGGGTATTATTAAGAGAATCATGGCTCTTGACCTAGACTTAGGCCAATTGGTGAGTGGAAACTTCATTCATGACTTCTTCCTTACTATTATGAAAGATCAAATATATTGGGACAACACAATGTAATGTTTGGATACCTTCTTCTTAAAGCTAGGATCGAACATTTGGTGGCTCAAAACTTAATTCTTTTGGAGGTGTTTTGGAGGAATTAATTCCCAATGCTAGACTATCTTGCAACACTGGGGTGTTCCTGGATTCACCCGAGTCACATTGTGAAGTTCCTTTGTATCCCCTTTTCCTTTTATTTTTCTTCTAAAGATTTCTAGGAGATGGTAGTGTAGAGTGTTGAAAATATGTTCATATGGATTCCCAAACCACTGGATTTAGTAGCTAAATTTCATATTTGTACCAAAGTTCTAAGTGTGACCAATGTCTACTATTTTTCATGTTGCGTGCCTCCTAATCTATCATATCATCCAATAGAGAAGGGCCTAATAAACATATTATAGTTGAATAACAATGTGGTAAAATGATTTCATAGTGTAAAATGGGAATTATGTTGTACCCCAAGAGAGTATGGAACCCTAGGCATCAATAAGACCTCTATATATAGACCCTAGTTTTATGTTCCAAATGGGTTGTTCGAGTCATGATTAATGGAAAGGGCTTGGAAATATTTTCTTAGACAACACATCATTCAAGGGATTTTGGTAGGTAAGAAATCTTGGTAGGGTATCTCTGTCCAGGAACTGATTACAACTTTTTCTAAGGTCAAAATTGTTAGCACGTTTGTGATTCAAAGTATCTAGAATGCTTGAGTTGTCATCAAGATCTTTATGTCATGGAGAGATTTCTCCTAACAAACATGTTTATCTTTCAATGGTCATTGCATTTAGTGGATTTCCTTAGACTTGTAGAATGAATGGAAAATGTTTGTCAAAACTCCTTAGATCTAGACCTCATGGTTCTACAAAATGTTTTTTAAACAACAAATGATTCATTGGGTATCTAAACAAGGGATTGGATTCCATGACCAAAGATAAGTTTGACTTTAGATTGACCAACCTTGATAGGATTATCTTGGAACAATTTTGAAATCTTGATTTCAGATGATATCTTCCTCAAGTTAGGTATGCAATCACCTTGCACCTAGTGGTGCCATTAGAAATGGGGTTGCTCTATAATATTTTTGACATATAATGCTACAATTAGCTACAATGATTCTAATCCTTCCCTTGAGGGTTGTCTAAACTAGCTTTAGTGATTCAGGCACAAGCAAAATAATTATCTCTTCTACCAGCAAAGCCTCTAAGCCAACATGAAATCCAACATAATTATTTTTTCTTTGGTCTTTAGTGTTGGGGGGTATTATGTAGATAAAAGATTAGTTTAACTGGTAATCCACAACCTATGTTGTACCTTATTGGTGAAAAAAAATGTGAAACACTTGTTCTAGTTTTGTGCCTTAGCCAAGTCTTCATGGACTTGGGTAAATCTAGTGAGTTTCTAATATCTTTCAGCTTCCAATACATGGAAGTAACCCACTTAAGAGACAATCTTCCTTAGGTTATGGAGTTTCATTTTGCTTGGATATTGATTTGGGTTGAAGTGCTTTTCTTTCTATGGAAGAAACATAATGAATTCTTATTTAATAAGATAAATCCTTCACCAACTTTGTCATGGTATGAAACACACTAATTTGTGATACTTTGTCATTTTGTATTATGTTGTGAGTGTAGAAGAGTCAAATAGAAATGATGCATATACAAATAGTTGTATTATGTTACAAGTGTAGAAGAGTCAAATAAAAATGATGCATATACAAATAGTACCACTGCTAGAGTTGGGGGTGCCCCCTACAACATGGGAAGGGAGCCACTTGGCCCCTCCCATGTTCGATCATCTCATTTTCATCATAGAGACATTAGATCATGCTATGAGGTAGATAAGTAAGTTTGTAAGATGAAAGAACAAAAAAACAACTTGTCTCCTCCCTTTAGACACACAATGACAATTTTTTGATGGGCTATTTTTGGGACTTTGAAATCTCCCCTCAAGCTAAACAATGATTATTTGGAATAGCCTATTCAATCCTCTAGTTACTAATTGGAAATTAACCTAAACAATCATAATAAACCAGTGTTTTGGTGACTGCATTTATGTTGAATTATGTAATTATTATTTCTTTGAACCTTTCAATCTTTTGAAATTTTGTTTAATTTTGTTATATGTATCAAAGATTTTGCAATCCATTATCATGTTTTTATGTTTTACTTAAATTTAGCTAAAAATTCTACCATTTCTACATTCAGAAATGAGTTTTTGAACAACAAAAAATAGTAATTAGTGTAAATTTATATAACCAAATTCCTACTAAATAAACCATTTCATAAAACAATTAGCCACACCAAAAAAATTATAATGAATAGAAAAAAAAAGTGATATCATAAATTCCCTAATATCCCAAATTATTATTTTGAAGGAATTGCTTCCCTTAGACAAAAGAAAGTGATCGCTGAGATTGGTGAAGATTCTCTAAAAAGTTTGGACGTGTGAAGTGTCAAATTGACACAGTTTTCACTAGTCATCCAAAAGGATAGAGCCATTGGAGTATAAATTGACACCTTTGGAATCTCTATCACGTGAGCAATTTCACTTTTCTCAACAATTTGGAAAAACACTGTTACTTTTATTGAATCCACATGTTCTCACTTGGTAGCACTTTCACTTTTCTCAATTATTTGGAGACCAAGAGAACAACACAATGTCACTTTACTCATTGCATTTCTTCAGAAATAATATAAATATGACTTCTTCTGTGCTTGTCATTTCACACTAATACTCCTTTTATTGCCTTTTATTTTAAATCTGAATTTACCAAAAAAAAATCATGTTCGATTATGCTTTAGCACTAAGTTAATAATTTTTTTATTAAAACTAGAATTTCATTTTGAGTGTAAAATAGAGGATAATCAAAAACCTTTTTTATTTTTTATTTTATTGTTATTTTTATGAAAATTTAGATGTAGTTAGTTCAGTGTGATTGTGTAAATGTTTATGATTTTATAGTTAAGAATTTTGGTTGTATCTAAAATCGATTCAAAACCTCAAAAACATTTATAAAGTAATTGATGATTTAAAATAATAAAAATTCGATTTGCTAAAATGCTTTGTTATGAGAATGATTGTTTTTTCTTTAGAGTATTTATTTCTTATTCACTAGTTTTGGTTTTTTTCTAAATTGACTCAAGACCTAAAAAAACATTGAAATTTTGATTTGTCAATGAAATATTTTGATTTGCTAAAATGTTTTGTTTCGGAAAAACAATGAAATATTTTGATTAGCTAAAAATTTTTGAATTCTTTGTTTTGAAAATGATTAATTTTTCTTTGAAACATTTATTGTGTATTCTATATATATATAGATAGATGAAGGTCAACAAAAGTAACTAGATTTTTTTAGAATTTTTTTATATTCATTAGTTTGATTTAAACTTGAAAAAAAAAAAAGTCACTCATGTTAACAATGGAACCAAGTTATTCTCATTCACATTGAAAAGAGGGTTGAGATAAGATTAGAGTCTAGACCATGTTTCAATTTGACACATTGGAAAGAGGGTTGAGACAAGATTAGAGTCTAGACCATGTTTCAATTTGACTGGTAGTAGAGTTCAATTTGACACATTGGAAAGAGGGTTGAGACAAGATTAGAGTCTAGACCATGTTTCAATTTGACAATGGTAGTAGAGTTTAACTTAAACAAGGGTTTCATGACTTTCACCAACCTTAAAAAGTAATGTTTCAAAGATCTATCTCTTTTATTTATGGGTCACACAGACTCCTTTAAGTGGATTTGAGATTTGGAAATCATATTTTTTAATAACAAACTATAGAGAAAATACGTGTTTCCATATTGTTTAAACACATTTAGACTAAGAGATCAATACCTCATACTATATCATCATTACAGTAGATTTTAGTATTTTCCATTCATGACCCCTTGTCCAAACACATCATGCCAAGAAATCAATACCTCATACCATATCATCATTATATCATACCATATCATCATTATAGTAGATTTTGGTATTTTCCATTCATTGCCACTTGGAACCAAGTGGGGATGATACATAAGATTAGATGGGTGGACAACACCTAATTTGTTCAACTTAAATGTCCATATCTGAGTCACATCCTCTATGTAATGGATAAAGTATGAGGTGGATTCCGGCTGGTACACGAAAGCGTCTTTGTTACTTCATCTATTTTAATTGATCTTGATGTTGACAAGCTACTTTAACGCATCTTACCAATGGATATTTTAAAGCTTTTTAAAAAACAAAGAAAGAAGAGAATTCAGTCTGAGAAATAAAGACGGTCATTCAAATTAGGAGTTGGTTAAAAGTTTTACTTTTTGGGTGTTTTTGATAAATATCGGCTGGAATCCGAATCTCTATTATTTGTTGTTTAATTTTTTTTAAATGTATAAATGAATTTAGATGGCTGAAAAACCCCTGGCATATTCAGATTATACAAATTTAGTCACTCAAATCTACAGATCCAACCATTCATCATCAGATTTCTAACAAAATCAAACAAAAACAATTATAAAAAACCTAAAAAAAATAAAACGTTTAGACTACTACTTCGAACCAATCTCAAACGAGAATCCTCACCCATTAAAACCCTTAAACTGGTTTGGCGGCTGACGATAAGTATCTGCCTGGCTGCCCTCCCACCATGTTCAGAAGTGACCGCACAGGCCCCACTGAAAATGCACGAAAAGACGGCGCACCGAGCACCCGTGATGCCGTCATTGCTGATGGCCCCAACTGCCAATTAAATGCCGCCATTGATTAGCTTTCTCTCTTCCCCGTCCTGTCGAACGCCACCGCAAAATAAGAAACAACTGTTTGAAGGAGACGGCGAAAGATGCGCTGTAGCGTATGTCCAAAATTTCCTTCGTCCGGACCGGGACCGCGGCCTTCCTCCGACTCCGTTTGAGTCGTGCTGCCATAAAAGTCTAAATCAGATTTGCAATGGATTACAATCGGAGACAGTCCTTAAACATTTAGTCGCTGTTGAAAATGATTGCATCAATTTACTTATGCGTATAGTCTTATTGGTCAATCTGTTTTGATTGTTAACTCACTTTTTTTTTTGGCTGGCTTCTCTGTTACAGTTACAGGGTCGGAATAGCTTGTGGTTTAAGAAATGACTATTCACTTGTATTTAAGCATTCAAAATTATCCAAGATCTCATCCAATCCGGCTACACAAACCCTAAACATGATTGAATTTTTTGGGTGTCTTCCAAGATTTCATCCAATCCGATCACACTAACCCTAAATATGATTGGATTTTTTTGGGTGTCTCCTCCCAACCAGAGATGAATTTGAGGGGCTATTTAAATAGGTCAACAAATTCTGAAAAACAGTCAACCTTCATTGTTAATCGTGTCAAAATGGGCATTTGAATTGGAAACCGTCAAATTTGACTGGCTTTTGGTATTTGAAATTCTAACCCTGCTCCCAACTACCACTAATTATAATTTGTAATTAGTTATGCAGGTAGTTTTATTGGTCAATCTGCTTTGCTTTGAGTGCTTATTCAGTTTTTTGGGTTGTCTAGCTGTTCTACGAAATGACTTTTTTCGCCGGAATCCGACCATAAATTTGCATGAAATCACTATTTTTTGTTGTTTAAAATCCATTTCTGAATGCAGAAATAGATTCGGCATGCTGAAAAACCCATAAATTTGCATGAAATCACTATTTTTTGTTGTTTAAAATCCATTTCTGAATGCAGAAATGGATTCGGCATGCTGAAAAACCCTTGGGGCACTTGGATTATACGGAAATAATCACTCAAATCTGAGAATCTACCAATTTCTAGCCTGATTTTGGGCAAATGTTCCCAGAAGATATCCCTGAAAAAGAATCATTTTGTAGAATGTTTAGACTACTACCAGTTTTTTGGTTAGTTTGTCTTTTACCTATGGGATTAGCCTGTGGTCTAAAAAACGGTCATCCAAAGGTATTTAAGTAGTCAAAATCACCAGGAGATAGCACTCAGTCTAGCAACACTAACCCTCAACATGGTTGGATTTTTTGGGGGCATTGTCTAAACATATTCGACTTTTTGAACTTTTTCATCAAAATTAGGCAAAAACAGATCTGGATAAAATCACCATTTTCTGTTGTTTAAATAGTATTTTTGAATATATAAATGAATTCATTACCTCTAACTCCAATTACCAATTACAATCACGAGATTTTGACAAGATTACGAAATGTTAAATCAGTAAATTCAATATTAACTATTTGTTTTTATTGGACTCTTGAACAGTGGTTTATGTTTCTGGAGTTTCTTTGATAATATGGATTTGATAAATACAAAGTTAAAATTCTCTATGATCTTCAATTTTGATCAAATTGCTTTGGGTTGTTTAGAAGCAAATAAATTTCCTTTTACATTTTTTTCACCCTATACAAAATTTAACTCAACTATGGAATCTGTCAATGTCTACATTTTTTTCACCCTCAACTATGTAATCTGTCAATGTCTACATTTTTTTCACCCTATACAAAATTTAACTCAACTATGTAAGCTGTCTACCACATTGAGCAAGATAACAATATTCTCCAAAGCTGTCCACCGCATCCAAAAAAATGGCAGGATAGTAGTATTCTCCAAAAGTGGAATTCCAGTATTTGACATCTGCTCGCCTCTGGTATATAGATATATCTAAATGGGTGAAGTGAGGAGAAAGAACATGAATCCTTGCGAGATGGACTCAGGGTATCCGGACTCTGTGAACTCTTCGCCCGGGTCCAGAGAAAACGATCCAGATCAGAGATGGGAGGCCCACGATTCAGTTGGCGGTGGCTCCCGGGTCCGACTGATGTGCAGTTACGGAGGCAAAATCCAGCAACGCTCCCATGACAACCAGCTTTCATACGTGGGTGGAGACACCCGTATTCTGGCAGTCGATCGCAACATCAGATTTGCGAGCATGATTGGCAAACTTTCGAGTCTGTGGGGAAGCAGTGTTTCGTTCAAGTACCAGCTGCCCAACGAGGACCTGGACGCTCTGGTTTCTGTGACCAATGACGAAGACATGGAGAACATGATGGCGGAGTATGACAGATTGCAGAAAACGGGTTACAGGTCCTCCAGGCTGAGGCTCTTTGTGTTCTCTCATCGGTCCGATGGAACTTCGTCGCAGAGCAGTCTTTCTCTTATGGAGGAGACGAAGCCTGAGAATTGGTTCGTGAATGCGCTCAACGTCGGCCCGGTTAGTAGATCGGAGACTTCCACGCAGGGGCCTTGGAACAGTAGTACGCCCGACTACTTGTTTGGGCTGGGAGGCAATGGCGTTGAGGACGACCGGAATTCGGCTCAGAGAGGTTATGCGGGTCATGAGACGAATTCTAAGGACCAGGAAGTTTACATGGGAAGAGAATTACGGCTGCCGGAGATTCATTCGGCTCGGAATTATCCGACGAGTGCCCATTCATCCATCGATTCCACCGCCTCGGCCCCTGCACGAATGAACACATCAGGGGCCCCTCATGGCTGTAATCAGGCCGAGATGGGTATAAATCTCGGTCGCGGTGTCGAATTCGATAGGAATCTGCCTGCAAACTCCAAGCCGGTTGATTCAAGCACGGTTCCGGAGATCGGGGCCCGAAAGGCCGCAGATCGGACGGCAAACACCGGTTTTCAGAAGCAAGAACAGCACACATCGGAATTTTCCGTTGTTACGAGTTCGCCGATTAACGAACGGGCGCCTCAGCAGCCGCAGCTGCAGGTCCCGATTCAAGAATTTCAGAAACTTCATCTGAAGCAACCACAGGACAAGATCCCTTGGCCTGTAGACGCTAACGCCAACGCCAATCTTAACACACCATGTAGGAAAGTATATTCTGACCCTGAAAGAGCTGTGAATTTCTCTAATCCAGATATGACCAGGCTCGATCCTACACCGGATCAGCCCTACATGCCCCAGGAGCGACAGAATCAGCAGAGTCCGTCTCCATCCGAGTACTACATACAGGACCAGCGATCCCATTTCGTTCAGCAGGGCTACCAGCAAATGCAGGACCCCCACGGGGATCATCTGTCCGCGTATCATCCAGTCTACTTCATGCACCAGGGATCTCCAGGGCAACCGGCGGCTGGAGGAGGCGGTGTATATTATAACACTGTGCAGACGGTGACCTCACCCGTGCAGGTTTACAGCCCAGAAGCGGCATCTGTATCAAATCCTGTGACAACTGTTCGGGCAGCGGCGACCGTTCAGAGGCAGGCCGGTTCAGATCCCACAGAACCCTACAGTCAGATCCCTGCGCCCGTTCACAAGGGCCAGTATACACCGGTGCCATCGGGGCCTGTTGCCAGCGACGTAAGAGTGGCGTACAGACCCACCGCACCCGTTCCCCATGGGCATACGGACCCATACTCGTATCAGAACGCGGTGTATGAACCGAGTTCCCGACAGGTATACTACACACAGGCACCTCAGGTCATGAATCCTCAATATCAGTTCACAACTGCGGGAAATGTGACCGCCCTCGACTTTCATGATGCCCCTTCTTCAGAAATCTCTTAGGAACAGTTGGAATCGGCCATAGTTTCTCAACCCTACTGAGCTCGCCTGGTAGGGTTACAGAGGGCAATAATAATCAAGAGTTTTTCAACCCTACTGAGCTCGGCAGGTAGGGTTACAGAGGGCAATAATAATCAGAGAAACCTATTGTATCTAAGGGATGATAAGCTTCACGGGTTCCTGTATTTAGATCCAGTTCGGAAGGAGGAGCAAGTGTATGTATGGTTCCTGATCATCAACCCTAACCCTAAGGAATTGAGTTGGGTTGACAATTAGATGCAGTAGGTGCTGCTTGCTTGCTTGTATTTAGTTGATTAGCACCAGCAACATAATAATGCAGTTTATGAATTTTGTTTATTAGTACCAGCAATATGATAATGTAGTTTATGGATTTTGAATTTGGTGTCCGTTTTGTGTAATGTAAATGCCTAACTATGGGCTTTCTATTTGCATAACCAGCGAATCGTTCTACTCTGATCTCATTGAACTATCTTCTTGTAGAAGTTTAAAACCCTATTTGCATAACCAGTGAATCGTTCTACTCTAATCTCATTGAACTATCTTCTTGTAGAAGTTTAAAACCCTATTTGCATAACCAGTGAATCGTTCTACTCTAATCTCATTGAACTATCTTCTTGTAGAAGTTTAAAACTCTATTTGCATAACCAGTGAATCGTTCTACTCTAATCTCATTGAACTATCTTCTTGTAGAAGTTTAAAACCTTATTTCAGGTAGTAGGAAGCCCTAACATATTGCTGTTTTGTGATTCTATTTATGCTGGTTTACATAATATTTTCAATGGTAATATGCTCAATGAGGATAGGTTGGTCTTCATATTTTTATTTTAGGGTTTATTAATTGTGTTATACATTAAAAGTTTAGTTTTATTTTGTGAATTTATAAGGTTATTTTTAGGTAAATAGCATTCTTCCTCATTTCAATAACATATAATTTTAGTATTAGGTTTTGTGAACCTTTTTATTTGAAGTTGTTATGTATATTATATTACATTATATTTTATGTTATGTTATTATATCGGAATTTATATGTTTTGTGATTTTTTAAATGTGGAGTTGTTCTCTATGTTACGGTTTATGTTATTATATTAGAGTTTAGAAGATATTTGTATCCACGTTATTATTAAATATGTTTTGTTAATTTAATTTTATATACATATTCATTTTAAATAAAAATTGTTTATAAAATATTATTAATATTAAAAACTTTGTAAATTTAAAAATTAATTATAAAAAAATCCATTTTAATATGAAATTATTCATATATAATATGAGTATAAAAAATGTATGAATAATCTTTATATTAAAAAATTATAAATTTTTATAATAAATTATAAAAGATATTTACAGAAATTTAAGTGTTTTATGATTTCATCTCTATTTTTTGTTATCCTATGGTTTACCTTTATCAATCACTAAGTCTAAATTGTCACCTATATTTGTATTATTCATTTAGGATATTAGTAATATATCCTCAAGTGATGATTAATGATTTAGTTCAGATTGCCTAGCCTAGTCATCATGCATGATTTTAGGATCTAGAGTAAATCTTTCTATGAGGTGGCATCACCCATTGTACTATAAATATGTAACATTGGAGTGAATATAATTAGTGTTGGCTAGTGAGCCTTTTCCGCCATGTTGTTCTTCTTGTTTATGTTTTATCAATTGGTATCAGAGCTCTTATAGTCTTAAGGACCTGGTAACATCTTGGTAGTGATCCATGGAAGGTGAGAATATCAAGTTTGATGGTAGTGATCTGTAAACCATTCAAATTTGAATTGATTAGTATTGATCGATGGTGAAGTGCAGCTGATGGTGTGAAGATGTGCATGAAGAAAGAGGATCCAAAAGAATTAACCACAGAGGCAAGTAAAAATGCTTGAGTAGTATTATTTCTGCAATTCCAAGAGTAGCCAATGACAAAAATAAATCCTGTGCAGAATCATAATTATCTTTATGTATTTTTTTTTTAACAACCATGATTTTTTTTTGGTTATAAATTCGAATCTTGATGGTGATCTCTCTGTAATTAGATAATAGTATCATAAAAATGTGGGAATTTTTTTTAGAGGCAATGACAATGATTGATCTACAGTTCTCATGAATATCAGGAATGCAAGAATAAGTTTTTTATTTCCTTGCACAAAATCATCCTAGTCCTTATCAGATCCATCTTTTCACTCACTACATCCTCAGTACCAGATCGAATCCCATGTTTGAATCTTGCACTAGAATCCTGCAATCGAAAAATCTATAAATTTTCTCTTGTCCTAGCTCTGCATATACCAGCAATCAATCCCCTACAAGAACTGTGGTTGATGCAGTCGAATCAACATCTATGTGCTGACTATTTTTTGTATTGAGAAATTCCTTGGTTTTCTTGTTTTACCATGTGCTTTGTAAGCTCCTTGGTCTATTTTTATCCACTCTGTTGAAGCGAGTAGTCATCACCAGTTCGCTAGACTTGTCTTCGAGTCACCATTGGGATGTTGAATTTTTTTTAATGTTTCCTCCTTTGCCAATGCGCCATGATCCTCCGTTTTGTTGGGGTGTCAAAACACATGGTTTTGATTCCGATTAGACTGAACAAAACCCATCGTGAAGGAACACTGAGACTATTCGTTTGAATGAAGGCACAACGAGGAAGAACCGGCTGAATTCATCCACGTTCACAATATTTTGATGCAATACGTGGACTGGACAGATAATTGATCCACTGCACACGATTTGCATTCAATCCCAAGAAAAATAGGATACCTCCACGACCACAGGGACCATGGGGAGGATTTGCAGGGATGTTGACGTGCCATCAACAGAAAGCAGATTTCGAGGGGTGTTGCTGGAGTGGTAGACCGATGGGATCTCCTTTTCCATTTTATTTTTCTCCATGTGTTTCTCATCCCTACAGAATTGATGAATACAACATCCGGCTAATGTGACCATTAAAGGAATGGTGATGGATCCTAAAACTTGGAATTTAGGTTCGACATGTTTATTGATGAGGTTGCCAACAACACCATCATTCCCAAAGGTTGCACCTGCCTCACTCGTGGCTTGCTGTAATAATTTCACAAACTCTCCTGGTCCATTGGCCAAACACATTCCACGACCTCCACCACCTACAACTGCCTTGATCATTATTGGAAAACTAATCTCATTAGAAACCGTGATTGCCTCTTCTATTGAATCTAAAATCCCATCACTTTCTGGTATATTTAGAACCCCGACCTTTTTCATTGTTTCGTGAGCAGTTTCTTTGTCACCCATAACACGAATTGTTGTCTGGATTTGGCCCATTAAAGTTCATTCCATCTCTGATATGTGTTGGAGATAATTTTTCATCGCTCTCTGTATTGCCATGCCAACCAAGAGTTTCAAAAGGATAGTAAGTCGCAGGAGATTGAGCCAAAGTTCACACCAATGATCTCAGGACCGCGTACAGGCAGTTTCTTGATCTCCATGTGATCTCCTTCACATTTGGACATCTCGATTACTGCTCTACACTTCTGAGATTCATCTCGGCACCTCGATTATCCATCCACGCCTGTTAAAAAAATGTGGAGCTTGGTCTCTGAGATCTGATCAAGCCACGTAATCAACGCTCCTATTCAAGAATCTCTATGATCCGAACGCCATGCACATTTTCATCGAACTCAAGCCCGGAGCCTGATAGTCCGTTGATTGATTCTCCCACGATGCAGTGAAATTGCTAGATGTTGTACTCGAGTTGTGCCTCCAGACTAAGGATGAATTGATGTTGTATGGTGTATATTTCCCACCATCATGCTACAGTTGGAATAAAAAGTCGAGGCTAAATGAATGCATTATGGTGAATATTTGTTTGTTGCGACTGCAAATTATGTTTAATGCCGATAGTCTGTGTGAGAAGTTTTACAAATGAGCAATGGCAGAAAGATGCAATGGAGACGAAGTCGATCTTGGGGTGCTGCAGATGGTGGAACGTGCTCAGATAGAGATAGCACTGCACCTCACCATGTGAATGGAAATGCTTAGGCCACTGATATGATCATGTTGTCGATGTAGCCAGAAACTTGACAAATTCTTGATGGAGGATGTCAACGAGGATGCCTGGTATTCCTGTTTATACTATTGAGGGCATGGAAAGCGGATATTGAGATTTAGAAACTTCTCTTGACCAGATCAATTTGAGTGCAAGACGTGGCTCCATCTTCTATGATATCAGTATTCAAGTAAAAGAATTGTTGTATTATAAATTCTTGTGGGTTGATAGATTTGATGTTGTTGTGGCATATTATAGCTTTGTCAAAGGTTTAAAAGATTTTGGAGGAGAAACCATGTTTCTCTTTTGTAAAACAAAAGGACTTTTAAACCCATGTTTTTCCTATGAAGACTTATATGCAAAATGCTAGTAGGCTTAGTGCTTGCCCAACTTTGTAAAAAGGAGTTATCGGGTTCTTCTTATAAGTTGAATTGGGAAGTGAACACCATTGAAGGCTTATATGTGTATTGTGATCATAAAAGATATACTCATAATAAAATTGAAGTATTTTTCTCTGTGTCCTCGATCCGCCTGAAATTGAATAAGGGGATCTTAGGTACACTTTGTGTTGCGTGTGATGGTAAGATTTTGCAAGATACCAGATATATAAAATATGCAGAACAGAAATAAAATGCTAGAAATGGAAAAATAACAGTAAAATATCCAGCATAATCTTCACAATACACAGAAATGATATACGAAATAGCAATAGAAAAGCACTTTGATTCAGAAAGCAATGTTCACAGGCCTCTTCGAGGGGGAAACCTCCAATCGAGCAGCGCTCTGTTACAATAATCTCCAAGCTAGGGTTTTCATACCCTCGAC
>SNQJ01S0013027.1:38346-108611 GCA_010110895.2 Picea sitchensis | reverse complement strand
ATTTGGTCCTTATACAATTACCGACTTGATTAATCCTCAATGGGGATTAATCTAATAATAATGACATGATTAATCCACAATGGGGATTTAATCCAATAACAAAATAATAAGAATGCTCTTCGCAGTTACATTATTTCAACAAAATCGAGGAGCTTTCCCAAGACTGTTCAAAAGTATTTTTGTAGAAGAAAGTCTGAGATAAGTTTTTGTAATTTCTGAAGATGAATATGTTGTAAAAGAAATTTCTCAGAAGCTCATAAATAATAAAAAGCCCTCTCTCACTGGTTTTCCCCTTGTGGGTTTTTCCAGGGTCAATGTTAGACCGAAAATTTCTGTGTCATTAACTTTCTGAGTTTTATATGCTGCTGATATTTTATTTTTGCGTTAAAAATGAAGTTTAGAATCCTCATGTTTTAGTTCTAAAATAAATTTTCTGTTAAGTTTTTATATGCTGATATAAAACTGGGTTTTGGGCATTAAACATTGGCTGAAAATTCAGCAAGACTGAAACTGGGTTGGGGTCTGAAAATTTACAATGCGTGATGAGCACTTGGAGGGGCCATGACTCGAGGGAGTTTACTACATGTGCCACAGGTGGATATGGGACCTTGGGATCATATACAGATTCATTCAGTTATTGCTCGAGGACAAGCAATATTCTAGCAAGGAGTACTGTAATGTCTCCATTTTTGGATGTTGTTATATTACAGAGTGGGATGCCTGCCAGAGTAGCCAGATGGAGGTGATAGTGAGTTTAGGAGATATTGAGGGGTTTTATTGGGCCCGACTTGCATCGTTCATCATATTTCATCATCAGGATCCATTCCGCACAACTTGGCTTTGGTTTCGTTGCATTCCGACAATTTCCGTAATTTTGAGTTATTATGGAGCATATTTTAATTAATTTCACTAAGGAGGTCATTTTGGGCATAATACTTGGAGAAGCATCTTAGTGTAATAGCTCATCGGAATCGGGAGGAAGAGCACTACAGGATAAGATGATGAGAAGTGACTTCCAGTGGTCGGAGAAGCCATAGAGATGAATAAATCACTTTTTAGAGGCAAATTGGTTAATTAATTAATAAAGTGATTTAATTAAGGAATATTAAAAATAAAGTAAAAGTCACTTGGAGAGAAAAGATGAACAGGGGGATAAAAGAGAGATAAGGGCCTATATTCTCTCATTATGTTTATTGATATTTTGATGTCTTGCTTCTTAGCGAGAGAGCCCATGGAACTTGGGGGTTTTGAGGGTTTTGACTAAATAAACCTTAGAGATCAACAAGGGAGTGAAAGATTATCCTGTTCTAGATCCAAGCTTGGCCAAGGAGGTGAAAGATTCCTCCCTCACCATTCTACATCAGTTCAAAACTACTTGAGCCATTAGTTTGTGAAGAAGGACGCATGATAGAGGATTTTTTGCAGAGAGGACGCACCACTCAGCCAAGGGAGATTTGATTTGGTCTTAGGAGGTTGGGTTTGGACCAGATCTCGATTGGGGACTCTTGGCCATCATCAGGGTGAACCTTTTGGCACTTGTGGGGGGTTTACAACCTCCATATTTATTTATTTTGATGGCTGGGCGAATTTCATGAAGGAGGGCGCATTGGGGGTTTGAGATCCCATGATTTATGTGTTAAATTAATTAAATAAAAGTACCAAGGACAAGTGTTTCTCATCACCTAGGCGCCTAGGGGTGAGAAAGTGTCCAAAAGAGGTCTCTAGAAATTAATTTTATGAGAGATAAAATTAAATGTGACTTTTGGAATTTTGTGAGGGAAAATGAAAAGTCATGACTCTTCAGTTTCCTCCACCAAGTCTACTTAGAGACTAAGGCGCCCTCATTCATTCAATCCTAGAGTTTGAGAGAGCAAGAGCTTGAGAGAGTCGAGTTGGGAGAGAGACCACATGAGCAGATTGTGGCACGAATTCCAAGGCAGTTTTTGAGCACAGAAATCGAAGCAAAGTACAACAGCAGTAGTGAGAGTACTGTGAGACTGTATTGTATAGATTTTTGAGCACAGAAATCGTGGCAAAGTATAGCAGCAACAGTGAGACCGTATTGTACAGATTTCTGGGCACATAAATCGAGGAGCAGTTTTGGCACTATTCTCTATGATGAGTTTATGCACGGAAAACGAAATAAGTGTGTATTAATTACTGAAGATGATTGTTGTAAATATCTCTCATTTCTCTGAATAATAAAAGCCTCCCCTCTCTCACTAGTTTTCCCCTTTGTGGGTTTTTCCAGGGTCTAAATTTTTAGACCAAATATCTGTATTGAATTTTTTGTGTGTGATTTATTTCCGGTTAAAGTGTTGTAGCAGACTTATTGTGTTTCAATTCTAAGCATTTAATTTCATGCTTACTAATTTGCAGCAGTAAATGTGCAATGTGGGTTGGGCATTTAACTATGTGTCTCAGTGAGACTTGAAACCGGGCTGGGGTCTGGAAACTTTACATGGTATCAGAGCTGGTTAGAGAAGAACAGAAATATTTTAGCCATTAAAGTCAAAGATTTTTCTGAGAAGAGGAGGTACTTCACCTGGCAGATTTTTTTGTTGGACTTGAATTTCAATTGAGGGTCATGGCCACCAGTTTAAGGGTTGAGCACAGATTGGATGGGGTTGTTAATTTCAGCCCATGGAAGGAGAGAATCACACTGATATTGTAGGAAAATGAGTTGTGGGATATTGTGGAGAACACACAAACGAGTCATGTGACTGTGCCTACAGATGCTAATCTTATGGTAGCCTACACCAAGAAGAATATCAAGGCCAAAAGAATTATCCTTGATGCCATCAAGGACCATGTGATTCCACATGTGACCAGGAAATCCAATGCCTACGAGATGTGGGACTCCTTAACCAAGCTTTACCAGAGTTCCAATGAAAATAGGAAGATTGTGTTAAGGGAGAAACTGAAGGGCGTCAAGATGACCAAAGCTGAAAATGTCACCACATACCTTACTAAAATGACTCAAGTAAGGGATGATCTTGGAGTTGTTGGGGAGGTTGTTGCAGACAGTGAACTTGTGAGGACTGCTTTGAATGGGGTGACCAAACAATGGATTGTCTTCGTTGAGGGCATTGTGGCAAGGGGGAATCTTCCCAAGTGGGATCATCTTTGGGATGACTTCATTCAAGAGGAAACTTGGAGAGGATATGTGCTTGGTAGTTCATCCACTAGTAATGAGGAGGAGAATGTGGCTCTTGCAACAAAAGGAAAGAGCAGGTCCAAGAAGGGTTCCAAGGGAGGGAACAAGCAGAAAGGTGAAGGGAAGAAAGACATGAGCAAAGTCAAGTGCTTTGCTTGCCATCAGTTTGGGCACTATGCTGGACAATGCCCTAACAAGAAGAAGAAACAGGTTGCAGCTTTAGCAGAGGTGGAGGAGTTTACTCACAGGTTCGAGAAGGAGTATTCTTTGACTACTTGCCTCTCATCTAGAGCATCTTCCACTTGTATTTGGTACATTGACAATGGTGCCTCCCGCCATATGACAGAAGTTCGTGAGTACTTTATTGAGTTTGCAGCGATTGGAGACCAGGAGGTGGTGCTTGGAGATGAATCAGTGGTCAGAGCAGTTGGGTGTGGGACTGTATCATTTCAAAGGGATTCTCTACCTCCCATGTTGTTGAGAGATGTCCTATATGTTCCGAGACTGAAGAAGAACTTGGTGTCAGTTTCTACTATTGAGGATAGGGGGCATGAGGTATTGTTCCGTGATGGGCAGGTGCTCTTGTATCCTAAGGGATCTCTAGTCACTTCGGCCAAAGTGATTGGTATTCGACATGAGAAGTTGTACAGGCTCATGTTTCAGCCTTCAAGAGCATTGTTTCATGGCACCAACACCAGTGACCTTTGTGAGTTATGGCATAGGAGGATGGCCCACTTGCATCATGGGGCACTAAGGATCTTGAGAGAGATTGTGTCTGGAGTGCCAGAGTTCAGTACAGAGCACCAGGAGGTGTGCTCTTGGGAAGTACACCAAGACTACTTTTCCAAGCAGTGATAGTAGAGCAGTTGGTATCCTTGATCTGATTCATATTGATGTGTGTGGTCCTATGTCTTATGCATCTTTGACTGGGTTCTTGTATTATGTCTCTTTCATTGATGACTTCTCACAGAAGTCTTGGATTTTCTTCATGAATACCAAAGGACAGGTCTTCCAGCGGTTCCAAGAGTTCAAAGCTCTTGTGGAGAACCATACAGGGAGGAAAATCAGAGTGTTGAGATCTGATAATGGGGGTGAGTATACCTCCAATGAGTTCAATGACTTTTGTGCCTAAGAAGGCATCAGGAGAGAGTTGACAGTTCCATATACCCCACAGCAGAATGGGGTGGCTGAGCGGAATAATAGGGCTATTGTTTGGGCTACGAGAGCCATGTTACACGATCAGGGACTACCACTTTTTCTTTGGGTTGAGGCTTGCAACACTACAGTTTATTTGCAGAATAGGAGTCCACACAGAGTCTTGGGGAATAAGACTCCAGAGGAGGCTTTCTCTGGGAAGAAGCCTGATGTTGGGCACTTTCGGATTTTTGGGTGCCTTACGCATTCACATGTCCCTTCTGAGAAGAGGACAAAGCTAGAATCCACGGCAGAGAAGGGGATCTTTGTTGGGTATAGCGAGACTTCAAAGGCTTTCCGCATATACATCCCTTCCTTGAGGAAGATAGTTTTGAGAAGGGATGTGAGATTTGAGGAGGATGGAGCCTTTAGGAAGTCACGAGGGATTGAGACGGGTGAGCAGTCATCACCTCAGATTCAGGTGAGTCCACAGCAGACTTTAGTGACACAGAGTTCAGGTCCACCAATTTTGGTGACGACTGGACCACAGGTTACAAGGCCACAGATGTCAGGATCGCAGGTTACTGGTCCACAGGTTTCAGGATCGAGTTCTCCAAATTCTACTTCAGGTTCACAGTCTTCGGGTGATGGGGTTGAGCAGAGAAAGTCCCCTCCACGAGACACTACTTCAGAGAGGAGGAAGCCCAAGTGGCTTCAGGACACTTTGAGGGAGGCACAGGGTTCAGTGGGGAATCCCAGGCAGGATGTGAGGGAGAGTAAACCTCCAGAGAGGTTTTACATCTATCTTACGATGGTGAGCAGCATCAGAGAGTCTGAGCCTTCCACCTTTGAGGAGGCAGTTGATCGGGAGGTTTGGAGATATGCCATGATGGAAGAGTACAACTCCATCATGAAGAATGATGTTTGGGAGGTGGTTCCTAGACCTGAGGGGAAGTCAGTGGTGACTTCCAAGTGGTTGTACAAAATCAAGTATGATGTTGATGGCAGCATTGAGAAGTACAAGGCTCGGTTCGTGGCTTGGGGCTTCTCACATGTAGAGGGAGTTGATTATGATGAGACCTTTTCTCCAGTAGCTAGATACACCTCGATCATGGTAGTGATCTCCATTGCAGCAGAGATGGGTTGGAAAATCCATCAGATGGATGTGAAGACTGCATTTCTGAATGGTCTCATTGAGGAGGAGGTTTATATTGAGTAGCCACATGGATTTGAGGTGCATGGGAGTGATTCTCATGTATGCATTGCAGACTGAAGAAGGCCTTGTATGGGCTAAAGCAAGCTCTTAGAGCTTGGTACTCCAAGATAGACACATACTTGCAGCAGATGGGTTTCGTGAGGAGTGAGGCGGATCCCAACCTGTACTTCATTGTGGTTGAAGGTGATCCTCTCATTCTTGTGCTATATGTGGATGATCTCTTTATTACAGGGGCTGAGAGGCTCATAGTTGGTTGCAAGGAGAACCTTGCTTCAGAATTCGAGAAGAAAGACATTGGGTTGATGCACTACTTCTTGGGGTTGGAGGTTTGGCAGGAGGATGGACATATCTTTCTGGGACAGGGTAGATATGCGGATGAGATTCTGAGGTGATTCTGGATGGAGGATTGTAGACCCATGTCGACACCTATGACAACCAAATGGAAGAAGCTACATTCTTCTGAGACAGACTTGGTTGATCCCACGTTGTATCGTCAGTTGATTGGTTCGCCAATGTATCTGATCAACACAAGACCAGATCTTTGTTTTGTTGTTAACTCTCTTAGACAGTTTATGGTGGAGCCTCGGAGAGTACATTGGATTGCAGCAAAACATGTGCTCAAGTACCTTAAGGGTATGGTGGATTTTGGCCTGAACTATGAGAGAGGGGATGGAGTTCGGTTGATTGGTTATTCAGATTCAAATTGGGCAGGATGTGTCAATGACAGGAAGAGTACCTCAGGTTGTTGCTTTAGATTGGGCTCAACAATGGTGTCTTGGTTCAGTCGGAAGCAAAAGTCAGTGGCTTTGAGTTTTGTTGAGGCTGAGTACATGGCAGCCAGTCAAGCTAGTTGTGAGGCCATTTGGCTTCGCAAGTTGCTAGTTGGATTATTTGGTGTGGAGATGAGACCCACGATGATCTACTGTGACAATCAGAGTTGCATTAAACTCTCTAAGAATCCAGTTTTCCATGACAGGTCTAAACACATTGAGATTAGATATCACTTCATCCGGGACCATGTTCAGAGAGGATCAGTTGAGCTACAGTATGTTTCCACCGATGAGCAGATGGAGAACATCCTCACAAAAGCTTTAGGGAAAGGAAAGTTTGTGTCTTTCAGAGATAAGCTTGGGGTGGTGAGGAACACTTTCCTCGGTAAGAGGGAGTGTTAAATTAATTAAATAAAAGTACCGAGGACAAGTGTTTCTCATCACCTAGGCACCTAGGGGTGAGAAAGTGTCCAAAAGAGGTCTCTAGAAATTAATTTTATGAGAGATAAAATTAAATGTGACTTTTGGAATTTTGTGAGGGAAAATGAAAAGTCATGACTCTTCAGTTTCCTCCACCAAGTCTACTTAGAGACTAAGGCACCCTCATTCATTCAATCCTAGAGTTTGAGAGAGCAAGAGCTTGAGAGAGTCAAGTTGGGAGAGAGACCACATGAGCAGATTGTGACACGAATTCCAAGGCAGTTGTTAGCACAGAAATTGAGGAGCAGTTTTGGCACTATTTTCTATGTTGAGTTTATGCACGGAAAACGAGATAAGTGTGTGTATTAAGTACTGAAGATGAATGTTGTAAATATCTCTCATTTCTCTGAATAATAAAAGCCACCCCTCTCTCACTGGTTTTCCCCTTTGTGGGTTTTTTCAGGGTTTGAATTTGTAGACCAAATCTCTGTGTTGAATTTTCTGTGTGTGTGATTTATTTCTGGTTAAAGTGTTGTAGCAGACTTCTTGTGTTTCAATTCTGAGCATTTAATTTCATGCTTACTAATTTACAACAGTAAATGTGCAATGTGGGTTGGGCATTTAACTATGTGTCTCAGTGAGACTTGAAACTGGGTTGGGGTCTGAAAACTTCACATTATGAGTAGATTTGTCATCTACAGCCAGGGGATCTTCACATATGAGTTAACCATCATCAAATCTACAAGTTGTAGCCATTTCTTGAAGGTTTTGCATCAGCTTTTATTGTGCATATTTCAGCATGAGGGCACATTTCTTAGTATGGTAGAATTGATTTTGGAGCATTATATCAACCATTTTGGACAGCCATCATTAAGGGATCCTTGTGGAGGATTACTCTTGATATTTCCTTGCATTTTGAGGGCATTACAACCCTATTTTGTAGCTGTTATATTCCTTGGATCAGATCTGGAAATTACTATGTTGGACAGCGAAGTGCATATTAAATAAAGTAAAGATTTGAGGTACTATCTTACGGTTTTTAATAACTATTAGCTTCTGGTTTATTTGGTTATCATTGCATGTGTTTTCCTTATATATTACATGAAGAAATATGGTCCACATACATCAGAAAATACACTTAAATGAATGCTACAGCCATTGCACACAAAGTGTTTAACAAAACACCTCAACCATCCGCTGCAAATAAACATAACAGCCAACACAAATTCAAAACAGCCACTCATTAGGAAGGGTTTTAAGTGTTGCATGTGATGTGTTTGACATAAACTTCATCCCTTAAACTTGAGTTAATTGGGACAGCAAGTATTGAAGTGATTTCAAGGGAGTTGGGATCTTATATGCCAAGTGTTTGAAGAAATTCCTCAACCACAGAGATCTGATTTTTACATCAGATTTGATTGGGAACATTACAGGTAGCACTGTGAAGAAGGAAGTGATCTGTTGGGTATAGCCTGGTCTAGTAGGAGGCTGAAGGGTATGGGCTCGGAGCCTGAGAGCCTCCTGAATGTATAAGGCTAAGCACTTTTGGTCGTGGTATCTGAAGAATCCAATGAGGGTCTGAATCCTCCTTAATAGGCAATGGAACCTCCCCCTCATTTCGTGATATATGGGGCAACGGAAGATAAAGTGTTAATCATTCTCGACCTCCTTTAGATGGCATAGTTGGCAAGTCCTGTCTGATCGATCGTTCTGGCAATGAGAACCCACTCTAAACTGACCAAGGGGAATGTGACGAGTGTGCATCCAATGGGAGAGTGTATATTGCGGTCGAACAATGAACCCATCTCTAAGCTCCAAGAAGTGCGCAACATAGAAGGCCATCTTTGGACATAACCCACCCTAATGGGTAATCCAAGTGATCTAGATAAACTGCCTATAAATGTCATCCCCGATAATCTTGTTCAACTCCTGTTTGGTGAGTAGGAGGTGGCCAAGTGCATCTAAGCAATATCTAAACGAAGGGAGACGGTCCATCTGAATACCCACGGACTCCAAGAGATCTGAAACCCCCATGAACCAACCTCGAGCCCGGCCTAAAGGACTAGAGAGAGCAATGGTCTCTGAGAACAACAGGCCAAGTATGGGTTTCAATCTCGTCCCATAACTGAGTCAGCAAAGCTTCGGATGCAATACAGAAAAGAGACTAGTCTAAACAATGTCTCAAGTCGGAAGGGTCAGGCCCTAAACTTTGTTAGGATGATGTGCTGAGGGACGATCTGCTTGGACAGGAATTTCTTGTACAAGCTTCAGTATAAACGTGCAGAAAAGGGTTCGAGACATTTCGTAGTTGAGCTTTTGTCTTCTAACACAAAGTCATAGTTGATGGATTTTGTCTTCTAGCACAAAGTCATAGTTGATGGCTTTTGTCTTCTAGTACAAATTCATATTTGATGGCCTTTGTCTTGTAGTGCACAAGTCAAGAAGATAGATTTGAATTGTCTTCCTCCACTACAATAATAGTGTTGCATTTGAATTCTAGAGTTTGCATTCTATTTGAATCTTGTATTACGTGGTTGAACCTTCTATAATTGTAACCTTTGAGTGTAACGAAAATACACAACTCAAGAGCTTGAGCTCTACCCCCTCTAATGGTAATCACCCCTTGTCCTAATGCACTGAATGCATATCTATAAAAGGACTTTATCCCGGTAAGACAATGAAAGAATAAATGCTTGAAACCTGAAAAGAGGACTTGCAAAGCAATAAATTAATATCAAAAGGCAACAAAAGAGGTTTGGAATGCAAAAAGTACCAAGGAAAGGGTATCTCAAGCAGCAAGTGCTCCCTCTACAAAGGCGCTCATGGAAATGGACCAAATACAATATCTTGCATGTTAATGATTCCATCACCATGAAGTAAGCCCAGCACGTTCTATCACCACACTTACACTTAGATAGGTCTTGTTATCGCACGAGTTGTTGGTTGGGAAAAGCCCGACCCAACCACCAAATGGTGACAACTAAGAGGTCACCCACCCATTGTCACCTTAGGCAGGTGTCCCCGTCACTTTAGAGGTGAGGTAGTCGCCTCAAGGGGGAATCTCGGTGACCCTAGGGGGAATAAGATGAAGATGGAGATGAAGTCCCTAGAGGTCAAATCTAAATGGTATGAAGGTCTTGAAATGAAGTCTTGGGAAGGTCCAAAGGTTGCCAAGTATGTTGAGTAACCTGCAAATGGTGAAATACATGCCCGAGACACAATAAAAGCAAGCATATATTGCAGTATAATTACTTGGACAAGCAAGTTAAACTTGTTGTCCCTAATAGCAGTTGTTAATAGCAATATATATCAGCAATAAAATGGCATCACAAGCTGCAAAATAAATGCTAGAGATCAAGTAGAAGATACAAGAGAAAGACTAGCAAAACTCAAGATGAAAATCCAAGATTCTAGCATGAAAGACAAGGTTGTTGTAAACACTTTTCTGCAGTAAATTATATCAGCCTTATGGCTGTAACATTCAATGTATTACAGAAGGAAAATCAGCCACTGAAAATCCTCCAAACTTTGCCAAAAAGTGCGCTAGACCAAGAAGAGTAAGTATGCAAACTTTGGGCAAATTCCAGCTGTTGATTAGAGAGTTATTCAATCAAATGAGTTAGGGTTTCTGCAGCGCTAATGGCTGAAGATGCAATTTTATAACAGCAACAAGAAGTATCCCTTTGAAGGGGACGCCCTAGTGGCTGTTTGGTGCCCAAGGCACAAGGAAGACAATCCAAGTTGCAAAAAGTAAAAAGGACGAAAAATTACGTTTCCCAATGCAATATTTTATTTCTCCAATGCAAGATTAGTGCCTTTAGTTATGGGTTAATGGGGTCAAGAAGAAAGAGCTAGGTTTACTAAATCCTTGGGGGTGTAAATCCTCTTACTTCCCAAGGCAAGTAACCTAGCTAGGGTTTGAAGATGACGGGTGTAAATCCTCTTACTTCCTCAACTAAACCCTTGCAAAAAAAGGCTTGATAAAGTGGTGGAAACTAGGATAGGGGTGTATATCCTTATACTCCCTATCCAACCTTGGCCAAAACAACCTTACTTGAATTACAAATGATAATAATAAAGTAGAGAGACCATACCATTCAAGAAAAAGCTTTTACATGCCAAAGTAAACCTCCACAAAAGCAAGAGAATGACCTTCTAGAGATAGTGCACCATCATCATCATCATCAAACTATAACCAAAAAGCATTATTCCATAGCACAAGAGGCAAAATACTCCAAGTGTAGCGAAAATTTCAAACCAAGTATTTCTCACAAGAGGGAGAGTTATGATAAAATGAGATCTTATGATCTCTTATTTATACAAAATGTCACTAAGATAGTTTGTCCACATAATTAAGGGTAAAACACAAGATTAGGGGTCAACAACCCTAATCTTGCCCCTTTTACAAAATAATATTAAACAATTCATTTAAATTTCACTTTTACACATAAGAAAACCCTAATTCATATGAACGTCACCCCTTTAGGGGACGTTTTGGCACTAGGAGGAGGTCGTTGGTGATGCAAGAGAATGGAAAGGCTTCCCAAAGCCACATGTCAAGCATCCAAACAACTTCCTTCATGATCAAGGCTCAAGCCCCTCAAAACGTCCTTGTGCCAATGCATGTCAACTTCACCACCAAACCCTAACCCCCTAGGTGACGTCATGCCTCTAGAAGTGACGTTTTACCTCTCCTAGGAAAAACGTTTGGCATGTGGGGGCTAGGTTATGTCCTCCAAGTCATCTTCTAGCCCTTCAAAGTTTGATCTCTCATCCGGCATGTTGGCCCTTGGCATCCACCTGTGGGCTTCAAGCCCCATGGAAGCCCAAGCTAGGCTTGTTCTTCCAAAACTGTCCACCAACTAGGTCCTGCAAAGACAAACAAGCATGCCCTCCAAGGATCTCAAGTCATAACATCATGATAAGTGAATCCAATCAATAAATGAGCCACCCAAGCATGTGCATCAAAGATCACTATGTCAAACAATTAAGTGCTCAAAGACATTATGCGACTTGTCAAGCTTGAATATGGAAGGGTTGACGAGGTGTCCTATTGAGTAGATCTTGCCCTAGGTCAAGGAGAGTTCCCAAGAGGTCCCTCTCTAAGCCATGTAAAGTGGGTGAAGTGGTTAGGGTCAAGACTCAATGGGCATAGGGCTCATGACATACAAGAGGTTGTAGTGTCTCATTCATGGGTGCCTTTGTAGAGGGTGTGTGGTACCTTCATCCGCAATGCACTTTTTCCAAGCCCATTATTTTTCCATTCTTTCATTCTTTCATAAATTCAAGGAAAGGTTGAAGGCCACTGCCCTGGTGTGGTGTCCAGATAATGGCAGTGTCACCCACAAACACCTAGTGGAAATGAGAAGGTTGGCTCGTGATGAGACCCCCATTCTCTGAGCCATGCAACTGAGAGCCATTACCCTGGCTTGATGACCAGATGATGGTAATGTCATACGACTAGATATTCATGGACATGATAGGTCAGCTCGTGATGAGACCTCCTATCCTCCATCTAACCTTTTAAGCATTTATAATCATATTTTATTATGGGTCCCCCTTTTTTCAAAGATAAGTGTTTCATTGTTTTCTTGGGTGATCCCTGGGTGAAGCATCTAGAAGATTCATACACAGGATTTTATCTTTTACCCAACATCAATCCCTCTGGGCCTTCAACCCCTTCTTCCCATAGAAAGAGGGACAACCCCTTCTTGGGTCAATACACCCTAAAATCCCAAGAGATAAGGAAATGGGGGGGAAATAGTGATGGAAAGTGGTAAGTATGGTCAAGAACGGTAAGATGGCTCTTAAAGGGAGTTCCTAGTAGCAAACCCATCCCCAAAGAGGACCACTTACTAGGGCACAATGTCAACCACCAACATGAAGCAGGGCAAAAGGAATAATGTCCAAGCATATATCATGAAATCTAGAGCAATCTAAGATACAACATACTTAAATGCCTTAAATATTGAAATGATGCTCACCATAATACTGACTTGTACCTCATGGAGCAATGCCCACTGCCTTCCGAAAGCCAGCTGGTGTGGTGGATGCCATCTGGAAATCCGCGACCTCTGTGGTGGTGAGAAAGGTCTCCATCTGTGCAAAAGGATATTGTTGGTCATGTAATCTCTTGGCACTCCATATCTGCAACCTGAGGGCCTCGAGACATAATCTCCTTAGTTATCCACAAAATGGGGATAACAGGTCTCTTGGGAAATATCCCTCTACTTGGGTACTAACACACCTAATAGGGTCTTTTGATGGTCCTCCCACACCTAAACTTGCCAAATTGCATAAGTCTTGAGCTAATGTGAAGTTTGAAGGGGATATCTAATGTGAATTGTTCAAGTGGCCTCTATATTAAGCGATGGCTTACTTTGTATGGTTCTAAGGACTCTTGTACCTTGTGATCATTGGTCTTGCTTGATTTTGTGGCTTTGACTAACGTGGGTGCACTTGACATGGTTCTTTGGAGGACGTCCTTATAATTTCACCCAGGACGTTGTGTTTTGTACAAGACATAGCACATGTGATGTAGAGCATTGGGTCATGGGATGGCTTGACGCGATCAAACACATCCTCTCACACCTCCTAGACTCTGGATGATGAATGGATAGGCCTTCATTTTGCAGATATGGTCATACTGGTTGACAGATGGGCAGGAAACCCACATCTTAGACAGTGCACCCCAAAGCTTGCTAGACATTGATGGAGGACATTGCACTTGGACATGATTGGACACCCTTCAGAGAGGTGATGCACCTTCATTCCACCTTGGACGTTGAGCATATGCATGATGATGTCATGCGCTATGATGCTTTCATGATGATTCAAGGCTTGCTTGCCATTGGGGCACCATTTTGATGATGTGTTGGGATCCCTTGATGACGAGACATGACCTTTGATGAGGAAGTGTCGCCTTCCACCATGCTTGGAGGCCTCCTACACCCTCTTGGAGCATGACGTCACCCACACGTGTGATCTTGGAGGACATATTTTGGTGTATTAGCATATTTATCTATTGTTTAGGGATATTTGAGGGGTCGGCCTTGACCTATCTCACTTGTATCATAGACATTTTATGTTTTTCGGGCTTTTGAGGTTTTGTAGCACTAGGGTTGCCTCATATACAGAGGCTAGCGCTACCTCATTTGCAAATCACAACTCACCACTTGTGAGATTCATTACTACTTGTCTTTTTCTCCTCTTTTCTCATTATGGAGCTCTTGTGCACAATTTTGGAGTGATATTGTGGATTCTTTCTCTTGTTATGTTGGATTCTTCATGAAACTAGGGTTTCCTCATTCATAGCGACTTGACTAGTAAGTGCTCTTTCAAGTTGAAGTGTTTTTTCTTGGCATATTTTCGTGAATGCTCTATTAGAGAGGTAATAGTTGCATGTTATCCTTGTTTTCCTTGAATAATTTTGTTGCAACCCTAAGGAAGGATTAAGATTGGTTATCCCCTTCCCTTGTTTTATCTACCTTAATTTTTTTGAAGCATACAAGGTCAAGATTAGGGATTTGGAGAGGGCATCCCCCTAACCTTGTCTTTGAGGTTGAAACCTAGGGTTTATGAAAGGATAAACCTTAGGATTTGACCTAGCTTCCACCTAATATCTTTGCTAGACACTAAAGAAGAAGTGCGACGACACCTAGGGTTTATGAGAGGATAAACCTTAGGGTTTCTTCCCTAGAAATTTGAACCTAGGCTTATGAGGGGATAATCTTAGGGTTCCAAACCTTCAAGTCTTCTCTTGCATTTAGCCTCCATTGAATGTGTTGCTTGACTCCATTTTCCAAAGAAGAGAAAACAGCACTAGTCTTTTGCTTACAAGTGATACAAAACCCAAATTAATACTCTCTCTCAAAAGGAACTTGTTAGTTAGAAATGTTGATGTTTTTAGTAGCATCAGACAGGTACTTCCACGTGGGTTTGTGTCAACACATGGGAATCGTCATTATTACCTCTCAAAACCTTAGAAGATTCACTTTATTAAGTGATTAATAAAGTAAATGTACTTTTGTAATAAATTGAGTTTAATTTAATTAAATGTTAAAGTATATAGCATTAGTAATTAAATTAAGACCTAGTCGTTAGATCCAAAGTGAATGTGAGATTGGATCTCAGTCGTAGATCACTTTAGGAGATCTAGGGTTTTGGACTTCGGGTAATCTCGAGGTTATAAAAGACAGCCTAAGTGAGAGGAGGAGACACAGTGATGGTACACAAAGAGTGAGTGAGCACTCAGGTGTGCAGGGGCAGGGGCTGAGGAAAGGCAGCAAGGGAGATAGCAGCTAGGAGGGCTAGGTTATTTGTTGCATCGTTTGTATTTCCTCAGAAGGGCCATTATCCCAGGATGGGAGCCCTGATTTTATTTCATAAAATCGTCACAGATCTGGTTTTCCCACGAGGGTTTTTCCAGGGGTTATTTACCCAAAAATATCTTGTGCAATGTGTTATGGTTTCGGATTTTGCTTCTGTTGAATTTTAATGGTTAAGTAACCTAATTGTTCTATTATTCAATAAATGTGTTTTGCTCGGAATTAATGGTTGGGTACTAGGTTCCAGAATTTATCAAGGAGCGGCCAGTAGTGGGACAGGCCACAGGCATGGTCACAGGCTACAATCTGCACGGAGCCGAGAAAAGAAACTGGTAGAGGGCAGTAGCTGGAGCTGGCGTCAACGCTAAGTAAAGGGACGTGGGCGCACAAACAGCCAGTCGCCATAGTTGTTAGCTGCCAAAGCAGTCAACCAAAGGAAAGGACGTGGGTGGAGTGATGGTTGGAAAAGGAGAAGAGGCAACTAGGCAAAGCAGCCAGCACAGGTTAGTCCCCAACCAAGGTGAGTCAGCCGCCATCCAGGCCAGCGGGGCTGGCCAACAAGCCGCACAGGGCCGCAGAAGCTTCCCGACAGCAATCAACCAAGACACAGCAAGGGTCATGCATCCGTCGGGTAGCAACTAGGAGGGCCAGAAAAATTTCAAGCAGCCCCAGGAGCAGGCAAAGTCCCCAGAAATTTTCGGGCAGCAGTTTGGCAGCCCCAGAATTGTCCGGGCAGTGGGCAGTAGGCTCGAGCAACGCCTAGAAAGGGCTCGAGCAGCCCATAGAAGCACCCAAGCAGCAACAGGAGACTGCGGGCAGCCCTGGGCAGCTTTGGGTAGGGGTCCAGGCAACATAAAACAGACAACGGGTCCCTAACAGGGATCCAGGCAGCTAATGAAAGTCTTCAAAGAATGATTCGAGCGAGATGGCAGAGATAGCTTTCGTTTTAGAGGGAGCAGCCAATCAAGTGGATTGGAGAGCAGCCATGGTAGCAGATCTGATAGCAAAGACAAAGCCACCTTTAGGTGGTGGAAGTACCTTCCTCGCTAAGAGGGAGTGTTGATGTTTTTAGTAGCATCAAACTGTAAATTTAATGACAAAAATCAGCAAGCTAATATTCTGTCATACACTTAGCAACCTAGAGATAACTGTCTTGCATGAACTCTGAAATGTCTAAAACCCACATTCAGAAATTACCATAAGCAGAAATACACATTGCTAAGTAATTATGCTGCAGAATAAACACAATGAACAGCATTCATCCAACCATGAAAAACTCAGAAATTTAGGCAAATGCCAGGGAAAACCCCAATGTGGGGAAACCCAATGAGAGAGAGAGATTCTATTAGCTTTAGGAAAGATTTATCAGCAGCCACAATACATTTTCCAGCCAAGAAAGACAACTTACAGCACAAAATTGTCCCACCACAAAACTGCCTTGAAAATCGTGCCACAGTCCGTATAGTTGTACAGATTTGTTGAAAACATCACCTCGGAATTTGTGCCCACAACAAGTTGTTGTACCTTCTTCCTATACGACCGACCTCCTTCAGAAAACTCTGCTAAAACTGCCTCGAAAAATGTGCCTTCTCTTGCCTCGATTTTTGTGCCAAAGTTTGTTGCTATACGGCCTGTACCAACAAATAACACAACAACACTCAAAATAGAAAATGCATCCTTGGGATTTGCGCCCTAGCTCTCTTGGGAAATGTGCCAACTTGTTGCTCACTTTCCTCTCCAAGCTCTCTTCAGAAATCTTTCCTTCTCTCAATGTGTCTTGCACACTACCCAATGCATTCTTTTATAAAATTTGAAGATGACATTTTCCCTCCAAAGTGTCTTTTCACCTTTCCCAACCCTAAATCCAAAGGCCAAGATATAATCTTGCCTTTACAAGATCAAAGGCCATGATTTATTTCCTCCAAAATAAATCACTTAAAATATTAAAGTACATTTCACTTTATTACATAAGTGCACTTTATGAAATAAAGTCACTTTAATATTAGAAGGTACACTTTATTAAAAAGTCACTTTAATCAAAGAACCACTTTACAACTTCATAAAAACCCATTACAAGGTTAAGTGCCTAGTAGTGTCAACATAAGGTAACATCTGCATACAAGACAAAACATGCGGAGTACCTCCCGAGCTAAAAAGCTAACAGGTACTTCCACGTGGATCTGAGTCAACGTGTAGGAGTCCTCATTATTACCTCTTAGAACCTTAGAAGATTCACTTTATTAAGTGATTAATAAAGTGAATGTACTTTTGTAATAAAGTGAGTTTAATTTAATTAAATGCTAAAGTATGTGGCATTAGTAATTAAATTAAGTCCTAGTCGTTAGATCCAAAGTGAACGTGAGATTAGATCTCAGTCGTAGATCACTTTAGGAGATCTAGGGTTTTGGACTTATTAGGGTAAATTCAAGGTTATAAAAGACAGCCTAAGTGAGAGTAGGAGACACAGTGATGGTACACAAAGAGTGAGTGAGCACTCAGGTGTGCAAGGGCATGGGTCGAGGAAAGGCAGCATGGGAGATAGCAGCCAGGTGGGCTAGGCTATTTGCTGCAGCATTTGTATTTCCTCAGAAGGGCCATTATCCCAGGACGGAAGCCCTGATTTTATTTATTAAAATCATCACAGATCTGGTTTTCTCGTGAGGGTTTTTTCAAGGGTTATTTACCCAGAAATATCTTGTGCAATGTGTTTGATTTCTGATTTTTTCTTTCGCTGAATTTTAATGGTTAAGTAACCTAGCTGTGCTTTAATTCAATAAATGTGTTTTATTCGGAATTAACTATTAGGTGCTAGGTTCCAGAAATTAACAAGATACTTCATTGCATTTTCATGCTCATACTAACTCAATGTTTTGCATTCCAAGCCATTTATTTGCTGCTGTTACAAAGTTTGTTACAGCCATTAGAGCTTGATCGTATTGTTGATAACTAACATAAGTCATGCTCTTAACTTCATATAACTATTGGTGGATAATTTGTAAGTGTTTTTGTTGTTATTAGAGATATTTCCGTCCATTTATTTGCTGATTTAGAGCTGATATATAATTGCTGTCACAAAACTGTTATATGCTGAAGTGTACTACTCCTTACTGCAAGTTTTATTACAGCAAACATTTTCCTTTGATAGATAGTGCTCTGGGGCTCATTATCCTTTCCTTAGACTTCATATTTGTCATTGAATATATTGGAACACTTATCACACACACACGATCAATTGCCTTGTCCAAACTCATCCTAACATTGCCTTTTCTCCTAGATCTAGCCTATCTCACCAAGTGACCAAGATAGGGAGCTGTAGACTTGCCTTGTCTTGGATCCTTATCCATAACTAAAACGAGGAAAGTTCTTTCCTAGGTGACGGTGGCAATTACTTCCAATTGTTATGCAAGTTTGGCATCTTGTGAAGGCTTTGCACAAGTGCAAGATTTCGTGATAAAAGGCACCATCCTCGAAATGAGGGGAAGTGCTTAGGGGTTTTCCGTGGGGAGTGTAACCTGGGAAAAAAAACAAAAATACATATGAGTGACTAAAATGGGGTTAACAAGAATTATGTTTATAGAAAGGCTCATCTAACTGCTTGACAAGCATTGTTGTGGTGCTAGACCTACATTGGACATATCTTACACACTCCCCTATAAAGGTCTTAGTTTTATAATTAGTAGTCCTATCAATTGAATTCAGACATTTGTGAGCATTTATAGAATTCCTATATTTATTCAGTGATATCAAAATCAACAAAGTGCTATAGATCAATTTAGTTCCATTTGTGTACTATATCTTGAGCAAATTTAAAAATAAAAACAAAAAACTCACATGGAGTGACATAGATAAATGAATAGAAGAAAAATGTAAATTGAGCTATACATAAAACTAGATCAAATATTCTTCAAATTAGTTACCCAAAGAGAATTTCAACAAGTTGTATTAATCCCTTATAAGTTTTTTGACAAATGCAAATAAAACATGCACACTTTTAGCTATCTTTATCAAAAACATACACAACCTAAGTATGTGCTCTCTTTACATTTCAAAGAGGGAAACCAAGATTCAAACCAACCCTAAAAACAAGTTGCATACACATTCACCTTAGGTGCAAGTAAGTAACCAAGTGCACCAAACACTACCCCTCCCAAAAGAAAGCCACCAAGAAAATCCCCTGCTGCACTTTCTCTATTGCCACTGCATGAAACACAAACATTAAATGCCAACAACGTATTGTGAGAAGCAATAGCCGTGACCAAAAAAATGCAATCAAATGAAATAAAAATTTGTAAATTTTAATTCAATTTAATTTCAATATCCATGTCCACTAGTGACCAAACATGGCCAATGGGATTGCAAAAAGTGTAATGACTATAGTGTTCATTCACAATGCCTAAAGCATCTCTGACAAAGAGTTTCTAAGAGTTACTAGGCCTAACCAAAGTTTTATCCCACAACACAACCTTAAATTCTTATAAATTTCCTTGTTATCAATGTTTATCAAACAACTAGGACATTTCTCATACTATGGGCATCATACAAAACTTAATTGGTCAAAAATTCACATTTATGTATTCAATATGAGATATTTACTAAAAAAAAGTTAAAAACATCTAGCACTATGTTCCCTTGGTATCATCAAATAGGCCATCCATCAAAGGAACAAAGGGGAGAGAGAGATAGCAATCATCTATGATGTTATCAATGAAACAAACTCCTCTCAAAGTCATCAATGAAACCGGAATACCAATAAGTAGATGTGGATGAAACCTAACGAACCTTTTACCCCTTAATTACAAACTCAAATATTTCAAACAAAAATCGATTCCGTTTTTCAACCATCCTATTTTTCTTATCAATATTGTAAAACAATTAGGGCACACACATTTATGCACAATGGTGGAGAGAGAATGAAAGATATATTTTATTATTCACATTGCAACAATACATCTCTCACATCACATATTTATAGAATCCTTAAAGTGGTTAAGGTGGTTTAATCACCTATCCTTAAAGTGGTTAAGGTAGTTTAACCACCTAACCCCTAGCCATAACATGTAACATTACACTAATCATGCCCTTGAAGATCACAAGTTCAAATCAAGAAGAATATAGGGTACATACAACTTTGTACACTAAGCAATCAAATCACTAGGCAGAGGGGGTTCCCTTGTCCCACGAACAAGGGGGTCTCATACATCAATTTGGCATTTGGCTAGGTTGTGACCTTAAATTAGAAATTATTAATAATAAAGTGACTTACATAACACTATATATATTATTTTTGTGTTATACTTTTTCAGGCTCAAGCACGACGAATTCAACCCAAAGGGTTTCTTCTTGTAGTATATTTCTTAGTTAGATTTTCTTGAGGTGGTTGCTAGACGAGATATTTAACTTAAAATTTAAAACATACTCATCAAAATAAACATACAAGAAGATTCCCCACGAAATTCAGGTGACGGACTTTATCCCTGGCAACAGTGCCAAAATGTTACCGCTTAAACTAGCATCTAAGTGGAAAAGCCCAATCCATAGATGCCACCTCAGGGGAACATATGGGAGTTGTATCATTGTCACCTTAATACAACTTCCCCTTCACTTTTGGATGGCTCTCAAGAGGCCAAGTAGGGTATCCCTTTGATATCCGATTGATTATTATGAGAGCTTAAGCAAATCTTGATTATGATTAAGCTATTAAATGCAAAGATTTACTTCAACAAATTAACCAAGTGAATCCCACAAAGATCCAACAACTTAGTTACCTAATGCTTCAAGATTGATTGTGCATTTTCAAGTCTTCTACAAAGCTAGCAAATCAATCCATTTAAAGGGTAAACTCTACCACTTGGAAGGAAATGGTTCTGAGGTAACTCCTCCCCTATCTTCCTTTGTTAGTTTGGTAAGTGCTTATTAATTCCTTGCTTGGTCTATCCTCTAAGAACCCTAGCAAGGGTATTAATTTCAATTACTAAGTTATAGTTGATATTACTAGTCAAGGTGAGCTTGTTCTACGACCCTTTCTTTGTAGGGTCTTGATCTTCATTTTCATCTAGATTAGATAGAAGACTATTGAGTCATTAGCCCTGGTCTCCTCATTCTAATCCATAAAGAAAATAGGCCATTTAGAAGAAGTGTTTCTTATTGACCCCATAAGCCTTTTTGGATAAAGCACTTGTCTTCTCCCATCAACCTCCAAAATTATAAAAAACCCAAAATCCTTTTACTTTTTTGTTTATTGGAAAATCTAAAGGAAAATATTGCATTATCATTAGTTTAGATTTTCTTTTCAAAGTGTAGTGGTTTAAAGCATATTATTTTCCTAGACTCATTAGGGTTTGATTCTAAAGTTATTATATTGAAACGCTAATCACAAAATTAGCTATAGATCTAGTGATTTAAAGTTTATTCTTCGTTTTGGGCTACTTAATCTGCTTATGTAAATCTTGAAATTGCATAAAAAAGACACAAAAATCAGATTTACATAGGATCAAATCTAGTTTCATTTCATTCGTAGAATATCTTAACATAAACTTAATATAGATTCACAAGCTAGAAGTGATCTCAAAGTTTCATTTATAATTTCAAGTTGTGAGCTTTCCTTAAGTCATTTTCACTTGCATATCTTTTACTTGAGGAAGGATTTGGTAAAGTAAATCCAAGGTAATACTTATAAAACCCTAATTGGGACTTACAAATTGATCCAAGTTTATTATTTCATAGTGATAATCTTTGATTTAGACTTGTTACAAGCATATTGGGATGTTTCAATCTTAAATATCTTAAACCTCCTAATTGATAATCTAACCCTAGATGTCTTGGTTTAAGGTGCTCATTTCACTCTCTTGGGTTGATTTATCTCTTATTAAAAATCTGGAATTTGCATAAAGAAGCACATAAAGCAGATTTGCTAACATTGTTACCCCCCAGCCTAGGGGTAGATGATGTCTCAAGGCCCGCGGGTAGCAGACATGGAGTATCGAGAGTCAAATGGATAGCACAGCCCATAGAGCCGCTCTTCTTCACCACAGTTCACCATCATCATCGGCAGTATAGCAGCGTCTACTACATCGGCCTAGCTCCCAGAAGACAGAAGGTCTTGATTCATGAGGTAACAAGTCCAGTCTCATGGTAAGTGTCACTTTAATATTTGAAGCATTTAAGCATGTTGCAAAGAGTCCTTTCTTGATTATGGAACATTTGCTTGGAAATTATATATTTTGCCTAATTTCACCTTGGTGGTTAGCATGGTATCCTAGTAAGTTGGTCACCCTCAAGAAAAGGGTTTCTACTGGGGGGTTTCCTTGAAGGGTCATCGTACCATTCCCACTCATACTTACCACTTTCCACACTTCTTCCCCCTCTACTTCCTCATCTTTTGGGTTTTCGAGTGCCTTGACCACAAGAAGGGTTTGTACCTCATTTCATGGGAAGAAGGGGATGACAGCCCAGAGGTGTTGTAGCTGACATCATACATAAATGTGAGCCCTAAAGTCCTGAGAGCCATGAAATGCTTCTCTAAAGGAATAAAGGACTTTTAAGTAAAAAATGAAAAAAGTGTCTTGCTTGAAAGGGGGATGCATTGCGGTGTTCTTTTATTTCTAGTGCACATAGCACCCAATGTGTTCTAACTTCAAGGTGCATTGCGGTGCTCTCTTATTTCCATTTCACATAGCACTCGATGTTCGGACTTAATAAAAAGGCAAATAACGGGTTTGGAAAAAGGTTGCATTACAAACAAAGGGAACTCAAAGGTATAGCTCACCCTCCACAAAGGCACCCATAAATGAGACAATATGAACCCTTGATATGTCGAGAACCCCATGCCCAAGAGTCTTTCCCCAATCCACCTCATACTCATTACATGATCTAGATAGGATCTTCTTGGAAAACATTCCTTGAATTGGGGATTGGCCTACCCAATAGGGCACCATGACACCCCTCCCATACCTAAGTTTGGCAAAGTTTATAAGGTCTTTGAGCATTTGTTTAATTTGAAAAGGGGGGATTTAATGCACTTGTTTGAGTGGTTCTTTTATTAAATAAGGCTCACTTGGCATGATTCATATGACTTGTGGACCCTTGGAGGGTGTACTTGTTTGTCTTTGCAGGACCTTGCCTGGTGGAGGATGATGGACCGCACATGATGTCGCCTTCTATACTTGGATGTGGCCTTTGGAGGCTAGGGTTTGATGGATGATGTGTTTCCGGAAGTGGTTTTCACATGAGAGCATGACACATGGCCTTTGGAGGCCCAACGTTCTCTTCTTTGAGGCTTGGCGTCTCAATTCTCAACCCTACATCACCCTTCTACGGCATGACGTCACCCTTTTTAGGGTTTTACTCAATGTATTTTTCATTTTTGCATATTGTAAAGGCAAATGAAGGGGGTTGGCCCTCTTCTAATTTGTTGTTGACAATTTTAAGTGGACAAATTGGTTAAGAAGACCTCATATAAATAACGGACCTTCTAATTTCATTTTACCATCAATCATTACTCACCATTTGTGAGAACAAGTCTGAATTTTTTTCTATCTTTGGGCTATCTAGCTCTTCTACTTAATGTGCTATGCTTGGAGGATCATTTTGTGGATGCTTTTGCTGATTTTGAAGAGGAATTTCTGCAATTAGGGTTTTGTCTCTTGGTTTCATGGCTAAAGTAAGCTAATTGTCTGCAATTTATCTTTATGTTGTTGTGTTACATGGTGAATATTGCTTCTTTATGCTAGATGTCTTGCTTGGTAAAACCCTAAGAGAGGAGCATAAGTGCTTCCTCCTCTCACAAGGTTATCCTTGTTCAAAATTGGTGGAATCTACTTGCTAGGATTAGCATCCTAAAGCCCTAAAGTGCTAGCACTTTAGGATTTTAACCCTAGACACTTTATTTCTTGACCTAGTTGAAGTATTAAGAAGGGAGAAAAGATTGTTAGAGCCCAAAAGTGCTTGCACTCTAGCAATCCTTCTCCTTAAGGTTTAAACCCTAAGGCCCTTGTTGAATTTAATGCAGGTGCAAGAGCCATTCTCCCTGGAGGATGACTTAAGACCCTAGTTGTGGACTAGGGCCCCTAGTACTCACCTGGGGTTCTTGGTCTGGGACCAAGCAGTTAGAGCCATGGCAAAAGACCCTTGTGAGGGACCCCAGTAGATGACTGGGGTTCTTGGTCTAGGACCAAGCGCAAAAGACCCTTGTGAGGGCCCCCAGTAAATGACTGGGGTTCTTGGTCTGGGACCAAGCGCAAAAGACCCTTGTGAGGGCCCCCAGTAGATGACTGGGGTTCTTGGTCTGGGACCAAGCACAAAAGACCCTTATGAGGGCCCCCAGTAGATGATTGGGGTTCTTGGTCTGGGACCAAGCACCCCTCAAGTGATGATCGGGTTTGGTCCTGGGACTAAGCACAAAGACCCTTATGAGGGCTCCCCCTGATGATTGGGGTTCTGGTCGGGACCAAGCACAAAGACCCTTGCATGAGGGCCCCTTCTTAGATGATTAGTTCTTGGTCTGACCAAGCAAGAAAAGACCTTTGAGGGCCCCCTAGTATAAGATCACCAACAATTTTGACCGACCAAGGCAAATTAAGTCCCTAGACATGTTAGGCCCTTTGACATAGCCCTGTGGTACTCATGTCTAAGGCATGGGTTGATACTTTGTTTTGTACCTTGGTGGATAAGGCCTCATATATGTTCTGGGGCAACCTTGTCCTTGATCATGTAGTTGTTGGTGTGTGACCCTCTTGAAGGCGGGCATGACCACATGAGGGATGTCCCAAGGATGATAAAGTTGATTGGAACACTTGAGAAGTATATATGGACATGTAACCTTCCTAAAACCCACCACCTTTATTTTGGGGGCTTCAGCTTGTTTGGGTTTGTATTTCTTTGACTTGGGGGTTAATATATAGTATACTTCATTATAATTATAAAATATTAAATAATATTTATATTAAATATATTGCTTTTTAATGGCCTATTTCTTTTATCCCAACTCCTTACCCAAAAGTATAAATAAGAACCCCTCCCCCTTCACTCATTCACTTGATCTCTCCTTTCCTCCTCCTCATAGAAGTGGCGGATTGTTTCTTTGTGATCTGCGGCCTCCTTGAAACAGATCTGCGGCCTCCTTGGAACAGCTAGCGGCCTCCTTACCAGTCAACGGCTCCCCTGTGTCAGCTTGTGGCTCCCTTGAGAAATTTTATGGCCTCCTTGTGGTAGTGTGTACCCTCCTTGTGACAGGTCCTTCTCTTCATCTTGCTGCCAGGTCTTTGCCTGAGTTTTTTGCTGTTGTGTGGGAGTTCAGGGTGTTCATTTCTCAGCTGGAATTGATGTTATTGTTGCCTACCTTGTTAGTGCCAGCCTTCTTCTAGCATCAGCAAAACCCTCCTTGAAGGTTGTCGTCCCCTGGATCAGAATTATTGAAGGCTGTAGCACCCTAGCTAGGTGGCTGGACCTTCACTTCAGGCAGTCATCCCTCCTTTCTGGCAGCCTCTCTTATGTGTGAGGGTTTGTGGGGTTTTGGGTATACTAGGGTGTAGTGCTTTATCAATCCTATACTTCTCTTGATAAGAGATCTGACCCTAGAGACAGATCCATGACATTGAGACTTATCTGAGCATACTACAGTGGATTCTTATCTCTCATTTGTATCATGCCTCTCTTCATGCTGCTGAGGTAAGAAAATAAGAAGGTAAGCTGTTGCTTCGCAGTTTTGCAATACTTAGATCTAGAACTACTCATTCTAACTCAGATTTGATTAAAGTTGTTTTTACACAGTTTTGAAATTGCTTATATTTCCCTAAGTCTAGATCTACCTTCTGTAGAAGTTCTGAAATACTTTAACTAGTTCAGATCTGTTTATTCTTACCTAGAGACATTTCTGTATGCTTAGATCTAGTTACTGTTCAGTCAAGAATAGATCTGTTGGTTATGATCTAACTTACCAAGTTCAGATCTGTTTTGATGTATTCATAAATCTGTTTGTCTTATAAATTTTATGATTGAGATTAATCTATAGATCTTCTGGTGTATTGCTGGTCTAAAATAAAGCTTAATTTAAGTTTTCTTTACTGTCCTATCTAACTGAAAATTAAAAGGACTGTATTTTTCTAGTTACTTTCCTTATTCTAACAACCCTAATGTGCTAGCACCTTAGAGTTTAAGCCCTACCTCTTAGTCTTTGCTAGATTAATCTTCAAGCATTGTTGTATTGTTGTTGTAAAGACTCCATAGCCCTCAATAGCACTGATTTTACAGCTCTCTTATGGTGAAATTGATCAACAAACACTCTCTTTCAATTCTCTCAAGCTTTCTACTAATTTTGCTAACACTAACACTCACTAACTCTTATTTGTTGCATACACTCTTGAAAAGGTAGCCTAACATGTTCAGAAATTGCATTTAACAATTGGATATTACTCTAGTCGATGTGTGCTAAGTTTACATTGTCAATCGTTGCATTTCTGATTGATAATTATTGTTGCTGTTATAATTTACTTACTGTTGTTGTACTACTGTTCATTGCTGCAAATTCATAACAGCATAGCAATATCATTGTCTAGTGTCTTCAAGGAGTATTTATTGCATGATTGGACTTGGAAATAATCATATATTTGCTATAAAGTGTTCTTGTTCCAGGCAGGTACTCAAACAGCTTCATACTCCTATTTCCTTGACCTAGACTTTTCTTTAGGTGATCAAGAGAGGGGGTGGTAGGCTTGGCTACTTTACTTGCAACTTTGATCCCTCGAGGTCACCGGGGAAGCCTCCCCTATGGTGGACCTCTTCCATGACTAAAACGAGGGAATTTTTTGCTAAGGTGACAGTGGTGGGATTTTCCATAGTTACGCAGATTTGGGGAACTTGTGTTGGGCTTTGCACAAGTACAAATCCTGCGATAACAAACATAAGAAAAATCAAGTTCACCTTGGACTTGTCCTTGCTTAAACATTAATTGGATTTGCTCTTAACATCACACCATCTAAGTTCAATTGGTGCTCTAAGATTAAGATGACATCTCTTGTGGTTATACTAAACTTGAAGTGGTTCTCTAAAGGATAATTTGGCTTTACTACAAGATACATTCACTAAATTGTTACTAGTCTACTTCTTCAAAGTTTTATCATTGACTTTCTTGCAAATCTGAAATATCTTTCGTGCATATATAACAAATCAGATTTGAGGTTTAATCAAAATGTTTCTAATTCAGCTAAAGCATTTAAGTGGATTGTAGTGATTTATGCTTATTCTTTTGAAGATCTATCTTAAAGCATTAGGTCACTAAGTTGTTGAATCCTTCATATTAGATATGCTATATCTTTGTGGGATTCATTTGGTTTATTTATTGAAGTAAATCTTTGCATTTAATAGCTTAACCATAATCAAGATTTGCTTAGGCTCTCATAATAATCAAATCACATATTAAAGGGATACCCCCCTTGGCCTCTTGAGAGCTGGAAAAACATGAAGGGGAAGTTGTATTGAGGTGACAGTGATACAACTCCCATCTGTTACCCAAAGGTGGCATCCGTGAATTCAACTTTTCCACTTAGATGCTAGTTTAGGCGGTAACATTTTCGCGTTGTTGTTCGCGATGAAGTCCATCACCCAGATTTTGTTGGGAATCTTCTTGTATGTTTATTTTGATGAGTATGTTTTTAATTCTAAGTTAAATATCTTTTCCGGCAACTCCACCTCAAGAAAATCTAACTAAGAAATATACTAGAAGAAGAAATCCTTGGGGTTTAACTCAGCTTGTGCCTGAGCCTGAAAAAGTATAGAGACGAAGAATAAATAGGCTTAAAGTTAGAGAAGCCAATAATAATTTAAGACTTGAATCTTTATAACATACAAAAAGATTATTTTTTGATAATTCAAGTTCTCTTAAAGTAAAATGGTTGACTCATGATTAACAGATTACTATAAGCCTTTTTATTTCGCTAATATTGTTGGACAACCCCATGAATTACCCAAGTCATTGGAAATATTGCCTTTGTTTCATCCAAATAATGTTGTTAGTGCTTGTGATCATTGGGATGCTTTCATGTAATTTATTCGAATTGCTAAAATTGAACATTTTGATGTCTTGTTTAAATGTTTTGCTTTATCTTTAAAGAAAGATGCAAGAAAATGGCTAGCATGGACCTACCTATGTATTTGTCACACTTTGGCCTGGGTGATCATCTTCCTAGCACTTTGGGGATTCAGGAGATGTATTTAGCACTTGAGATCATGTGGAATCACCTCATGAGGGGTTCCTACAAATTTTTATGCAGAGAAACTCTGGAGCGCCCATCTTCACAAGACCCTAGGTGAAGATTTTCTGAGGTCCTAACAGGCTGCCAACCAGGGTTGATTTGACCTCAAGTTGGGTCTAAGTTTCTGCTGTCACAACTGTCTTTGTTGTTGTTTTATAACAGAAAATTGTCCAGTAACTTTATTGTCGTTCTGTTACGGTTACATAGCCTTTTAAGGTGCTCTAGCATGTAGTTTTAGTGACTAATAGGTTAGCACATGCATACCATAAATATGTAACACACCTCTTAGATTTTTACAACTGAAATCATGTTGTTCTAAACTCTAGCATACATGAAAATGAACACAGGTATTTTTGGTCAACATGACCCTGGATAAAACCCCCCCGGGGAAAAACAGTTTGGAATATAAGTCTATATATGTGGTGTAAAATATGTGAGATACAACAAGTACATGGAACAAAAGAACCTGATATAGTGGTATCCCCTCTCAAGATGCTATACAAGTTCCAGAAGGCAGATGCGCCCAAGCATAGTGCACCCTTCTCCCTTGTTGCTCAATCCCACTGAAAGCTTGCTCCCTTGTTGCGTGAAGCTCTGATGAAGAAACCCCTCCACACAAATCCGAGCTTGTGTGTTGCCTCTCCAACAAAACCCTCCTCAAAGCAATCTGACAAGTGCAAGTCCTCCCTGCTAGGTGTGCGCCCTCCTCCTATAGTGCGCCCTCCTCCAAGCAAGCATCCACACAATAAAACAATGGAAGCCAAAGCCTCCTAGAGCCCTCCATGGAAGGAGGCGCCCTTGAAACCCTCATCCTCTACTTCCATCCTCATCTCCAAAGCTCAACTCTTCCTCTCCAAGTGAACAAAGATGTGAATCTGCCTCTCTTTGCCCTATGCGCCCTTCTTATAGAATTCATAAGGAAACCTAGAAATGGATGGATGAGATCATCCCATCCCATCTCTAATCAAAGGTTGAGATCATCCAAAAGGAATCTCAACTCAAAACCCACTTTGGGTTTATTTTCCATAGTTCACTTTATGTCTATTAATTCACCCACTTTGTGAATTAATATTCACTTTTCACTTAAGTGACAATTTTCACCCTTTTGACTTAGGAAAATGTCAAAGTGAAATTAGACATAAAGTGTAAGGCACAATGGGTGAAATATTTCCCTCTTGTGGTTAGAGACCCACAACCACAAGGGGACCACTTCCATCGGTACACAAAACTCAACACTCCCTCTTACCGAGGAAAGTGTTTCTCACCAAGCCCATCTTGTCTCTGAAGTAGACATGTTTGCCCCTTGGCAGGGCCTTGGTGAGAATATCTGCAATATGCTCGTCAGTCATTATATATTGTAACTGTATTGCCCCTCTCTAAACCCAATCTCTGATGAAGTGGTATTTGATCTCAATATGCTTCAACCAGTCATGGAAAACTGGATTCTCAAAGAGTTTGATACAACTCTGATTATCGCAGTGAATCACGGTCGAAGGAAACTCCTGACCAAATAATCCTACCAGCATCTTAGGAAGCCAAATGGCCTCGCAACTGGCCTGACTGGCCGCCATATACTTTGCCTCGACGAAACTCAAAGCAATTGCCTTCTATTTCTGGCTGTACTAGGAAACAAGTCCTGACCCCAACCCAAAACAGCACCCTGAGGTGCTCTTCCTGTCAGTAGCATATCCTGCCTAGTCTGAGTCTGTGTAGCCAGCCAAACTGACTCCATCACCTCTGATATAGTCCAGGCCATAATCAATTAACCCTGCAATGTACCTCAACATATGTTTTGCCCCAATCCAGTGAACACTCCTCGGCTCTACCAAATGTTGGCTAAGAGTGTTCACGACAAAACAAATATCTAGTCGAGTGTTGACCAGATACATCAATGAACCGATCAACTGTCTATAAACTATAGCATCCACCAACTAGGAATCTGAAGCGCTAAGCTTCTTCCAGTGGGTGACCATGGGAGTAGACATAGGCCTGCAGTCCTCTATTTGAAACCTGCTCAGAAGATGTGACCCTCCTCCTGCCATACCTCCATACACAGAAAATAGTGCATCAAACCGATGTCACTCGTCTCAAAATCTGATGCAAGTCCCAGCTTGCACTCAGCTATGAGATCCTCTGCACCTATGATGAACAAGTCATCCACATACAAAATGAGAATGAGTGTGTCCTCACCTCTAATGATGTAATAGAGGTTAGGATCAGCATCGATCTTCTAAAAACCCATCTAAAGCAAGTATGTATCAATGCGTGAATACCAAGCTCTAGGAGCTTGCTTCAGACCATATAGTGCCTTTCTCAAAAGGCACACATGAGACTCCCTCTCACTCACCTCAAACCCCTATGGCTACTCAATGTATACCTCCTCCTCTATAAATCCATTGAGAAATGTGGTCTTTACATCCATCTAATGTATCATCCAACTCATCTCCGTCGCTATGGCAATAATACTCTTGATCGAGGTGTATCTCGCAACTGGTGTGAAAGTCTCATCATAATCGACTCCCTCTATCTAAGAGAATCCTCGCGCCACAAATCGGGCCTTATGTTTCTCTATGCTACCATCTGCAGCATACTTGGTTTTGTACAACCACCTGGAAGTCACAATTGACTTCCCCACTGGCCTCAGAAACCACTTCCCAAACATCATTGCGCATAATGAGGGCATACTCCTCCAACATAGCCTCTCACCAAACCTGTTGGTCAACTTCCTGCGCAAATGTTTGTGGCTCTGTATCTGAGATACTCGTCACCATCGCCAAATAGGACCCAAGCCTCTCTGGTGCTCTGCTCTCTCTGAACTGTCTCTTGGGCTCTCCTACGTTCTCCTTGGCTTCCTTCAGGGTCTCCTGAAACCATCTCAGTTTCCTCTTCCTTGAAGTAGTCAAAGGAGAAGTAAGATCTCCCTGCCCAAGAGTATCTGCCTCAGGCCTAGACTGAACACTCTGAGATCCTGAAGCCTCTGCACCCTCTGCCTGAACCGTCTGTGACTGTGAACCTGAAGCTGTGCAAGGTGACCTTGTCACCCTTGAAACTGGTGTACCAGAAACCTGAGGTTGTGCTCCCTCTAATACATCAATCGGTGCATCTGCATCATCCTCAACACTAACTCTCAACTCAAGAGATCTCAAAAGATCCTTACCCTCCTCAAATCTAACATCTTTTCTCACCACCACTCTCCGGAGTGATGGAATGTAAATCCGGTAGGCTTTGGAGACCTCTGAGTATCCAACTAGAATCCCATGCTGAGTTGTGGGGTCTAGCTTTGTCCTCTTCTCTGAAGGGACATGAGAATAAGTCAAGCAACCAAAAATCCTGATGTGCTCGACATCGGGCCTCCTACTAGTGAAGGCCTCCTCAAGAGTCATCTTCCCCAAAATCCTGTGGGGGCTCTTGTTCTGCAGGTAAACTGCAACAGCACTCGCCTCTGCCCATAAGTATAGAGGCAAACTCTGATCATGCAGCATAGATCTCGCTGCACCTGTAATCGCCCTGTACTTCCTCTTGGCAACCCCAATCTATTGGGGGTTGTAAGGCACGGTCATTTGTCTTCCGATCCCTGCACGGGCATAGAAGTCCACAAACTCACTGGAGGAATACTCACCTCTGTTATCTGACCGCAAGACCTTGATCCTCCTTCCTGTCTGGTTTTCCACAAGAGCTTTGAACTCTTGGAACCTCTTGAAGACCTGACTCTTAGTCTTCAAGAAATAGATCCAGGTCTTCCTGGAGTGGTCATCAATGAATGTGAGATAGTACTCACAACCACCCAAGGACGCCCGAGACATAGGCCCACACACATCTGTGTGTACTAAATCCAGTACCCTAGCTAACCTGTTGTCACTGTTGGGAAAAGACGCCTTGGTAAACTTACCAAGCGCACACCCTTTGCACACATCATGATGCTCTGAACTAAACTGTGGCACTCATGTCACAACCTCTCTGAGTCCTCCAAGAGCCCCATGATGAAGGTGAGCCATCCTCATAACTGATTGTTGTTGTCGTTACTCGTTGCCAAAGCATGAAGTAGCTAAAAAAGCAATCTGAATAGTTTCTCATCCTTCACTCCAATCACCTGCCCTGAGGTGAGAGAGGATCCCTTAGGATGTATGAGGACCTATGTCCCTCTGAAGGACACCTCAAGACCCATATTCTGTAGGGTGGAAATTGAAATCAGATTCTTCTTCAAACCAGGGATGTAGAGAACATCCCTAAATGAAATAGGTGGCAAGCCATCTCTCTGAAAGCTAACTATGCCAATCCCAACAACTCTGACTAAGGTGTCATCACCAAGAGCAATCTCCATCTTGACCTTTGTATCTCTGAGATCAATAAAATTCTCCCTCACACCAATCATGTGGCTCGAAGCCCCGTTGTCTATGTACCAGATACTGGGTGTTGTCTCAACAAAAGTGCAACAAATGAGAAAGGCACACTCCCTCTCAAACTGTGTCTGAAACTCTACCTCATCTGTTGTAGTTGTCGTACCACCTTGCTTCTTCTTCCTGTTAGGACATTGTCCAACATAGTGCCCCATCCTCTTACAAGCAAAGCACTTCACTTTGCTCATATCTCTCTTTTGCCCACTACTGCTCTCTCCCTGTGGCGTGGCCCCAAACTTGGGACCCTGTCGGACTCCCTTGTCGACCTTCTTCTTGCCCTTTGTACAAAGAGCAAGATCCTCATGACCCTGCAATGTATGTCGTTGTCCAGAAATCTCTGATGTAAGTCTAGTCTCCTCCTGGACGAAATCATCTCAAAGTCTCTCCCAAGTAGGCATAAGCTCTCGGGCAACAATGCCTCGAACAAATGGGCCCCATGGTTTGGTAAAGTTGTTTAAAGTTGTCCTCGCCATAAAGTCTACGTCCACTATCTCTCCGACGATTGCAAGCTCATCTCTGATCTGAGTGAGTCTGCCAAGGTAAGAAGTAACTAACTCAGTCTTGAGCATCTGAATGTTCCTGAATCTCTCAAACAGGACCATCTTCCGGTTCTGGTTAGAGCTCTGGTAAAGATTGCATAAGGATGCCCACATCTCAAATGCAAAGTCTTTACCAGTCAAGTGGGGTATGATGTGATCCCTCACTGAATCACATATAGTTCTCTTTGCCTTGTTGTTCCTCTTCCTGAGCTCTGCCACCAAGATGGGAGCAGTGGCAGGAGGAGCGACAACATGAGCCTGAACTGTATCCCATAGTTCTAGGTCCTCTAGGACAAAGATAAGCCTAGTCTTCCAAGGGGACCAGTTGCTAGCTCCGGCTAGCCTATCCTCTGCACGCATCTGTGATACTGACATGACTACCCACTGTACTCCTCTGATGTTGTAACTGCAAAAGAAAATTGCCTCACTTCTGTCAACACAGGTGTGAAAAGAGGTAGTAGAACGACAACCTCACTCCTAGCAATATAGGTGTGAAAAGAGGTTATGAAAAATCAGCCTCGCTCCTAGCAAGTAGGTGTGAAAAGAGGCTGAGTAAATGTCAACCAACTGTCCTACAACTGTCCACAAAATTTCTGCCAACAAGCTGCTACAAATCACCGTTAAGTAGCTGTCCAAAAATCTGCCCACAAGCTGTCTAAAACTGTCCACTTTCTGCTGTCCAAAAACAGCAAGATTTAGCCACTAAGTAGCTCTGATACCATGAAGATTTTCTGAGGTCTTAATAGGCTGCCAACTAGGTCTGATTTGACCTCAAGTTGGCTCTAAGTTTCTGCTGTCACAACTGTCTTTGCTGCTGTTTTATAACAGCAAACTGTTCAGGAACTAAATTCTTGTTCTGTTACGGTTACATAGCCTTTTAAGGTGCTCTAGCATGTAGTTTTAGTGACCAATAGGTTAGCACATGCATACCATAAATATGTAACACACCTCTTAGATATTTACAACTGAAATCATGATGTTCTAAACTCTAGCATACATGAAAATGAACACAGGTATTTTTGGTCAACATGACCCTGGATAAAACCCCCCCGAGGAAAACCAGTTTGGAATATAAGTCTATATATGTGATGTAAAATATGTGAGATACAACAAGTACATGGAACAAAAGAACCTGATACAGTGACAGCCCCTCTCAAGCTACTATACAAGTTCCAGAGGGAAGATGCACCCAAGCATAGTGCGCCCTTCTCCCTTGTTGCTCAATCCCACTGTAAGCTTGCTCCCTTGCTGCTTGAAGCTCTGATGAAGAAACCCCTCCACACAAATCTGACCTTGTGTGTTGCCTCTCCAACAAAACCCTCCTCAAAGCAATCTGACAAGTGCAAGTCCTCCCTGCTAGGTGTGCGCCCTCGTCCTATAGTGTGCCCTCCTCCAAGCAAGCATCCACAGAATAAAACAATGGAAGCCAAAGCCTCCTAGAGCCCTCCATGAAAGGAGGCACCCTTGAAACCCTCATCTTCTACTTCCATCCTCATCTCCAAAGCTCAACTCTTCCTCTCCAAGTGAACAAAGATGTGAATCTGCCTCTCTTTGCCCTATGCGCCCTTCTGATAGAATTCATAAGGAAACCTAGAAATGGAAGGATGAGATCATCCCATCCCATCTCTAATCAAAGGTTGAGATCATCTAAAAGGAATCTCAACTCAAAACCCACTTTGGGTTTATTTTCCATCGTTCACTTTATGTCTATTAATTCACCCACTTTGTGAATTAATAGTCACTTCTCACTTAAGTGACAAATTTCACCCTTTTGACTTAAGAAAATGTCAAAGTGAAATTAGACATAAAGTGTAAGGCACAATGGGTCAAATATTTCCCTCTTGTGGTTAGAGACCCACAACCAGAAGGGGACCACTTCCCTCGATACACAAAACTCAACACTAGGCATTTGGGGTTATTCTTCATGCACATGGACCAGTCATGCCATGCCACGTCACATTTCATGGAGCACTCAACCACATCACCATTTATGGAGGCACGCGTCACCTTTTAAAGGAGCCCTCCACCTTGGAGGTTGCATCACTTGGTCATTTGAGCATCTACTTGGCATATGTGGACTAATTTGACCCTCCTAAGCTTGTGCGAGGTAGTTAGCTTGATTTTGGGAGAAGGTTACACATTGGAGACCTCACTTATGACCGTTGGGAGTTATTTTGAAGGAGTCGTCCCCTTTGTGAGCTTCGCAGATGCCACATGTGTGGATATTTCCTCTCTTTTGCATAGTCGTTGGCTCACTTTGAGGTTTGATCTCCTTTGGAGGGGACTTTTGAGGTGGTTACCATGCATCATGGAGAGTTGTTGGCCTCCCATGACCCTATTTTTGTTATTCTTGATGGGACGTCTCTCCCTCTCTTGGAAGAATATTGTACATGTGGCACAACTACTTGGATAGTTTATGTATTTTTTACCTTGTCCTCAGAGTTAGTTGGAGGATGAGTTTTTTTTATGATCTCCTAGGCTAGATCTAAGGAGAGAAAACATTATTGTAATGACAGTGCTTTTGAGCCTCTTCTCTATATAAGAAGCTCCCCCTCACACCATTTATTGGTTGTTGATTGGCTATTGAAAATACAACTGGTTGGATGTCTTCCTATTGGGTAGATTTGGTGTCAATTAAAGCTCTTCTCCCTTGGTTGTTATTTTGTGCTTCAAGATTGATTGTGGATTTTTAAGTCTTCTACAAAGCTAGCAAATCAATCCATTTGAAGGGTAAACTCTACCACTTGGAAGGAAATCGTTCCGAGGTAACTCCTCCCCTATCTTCCTTTGTTAGCTTGTTAAGTGCTTCTTAATCCTTGCTTTGTCAATCCTCTAGGAACCCTAGCAAGGGTATTGATTTCAATTGCTAAGCTATAGTTGATTTTGCTAGTGAAGGTGATCCTTTTAGGACCCCTTCTTTGTAGTGTATTGGTCTTCATTTTCATCTAGATTAGACAGGAAATTATTGAGTCATTAACACTAGTCTCCTCATTCTAATCCATAAAGAAAATAGGCCATTTAAAAGAAGTGTTTCTTCTCGACCCCATAAGCCCTTTTGGATAAGGCACTTGTCTTCTCCCATTGACCTCCAAAATTATAAAAAAACCCAAAATCCTTTTACTTTTTTGTTTATTGGAAAATCTAAAGGAAAATATTGCATTATCATTAGTTTAGATTTCCTTTCCAAAGTCTAGTGGTTTAAAGTACAGTCATTTCCTAGACTCATTAGGGTTTGATTCTAAAGTTATTATATTGAAACCCTAATCATAAAATTAGCCCTAGATCTAGTGATTTAAAGTTTATTCTTAATTTTTGGCTATTTAATGTGTTTATGTGAATTTTGAAATTGTATAAAAAAGACATAAAAATCAGATTTAAATAGGATCAAGTCTGGTTTCATTTCATTCATAGAATATCTTGACATAGACTTGATATATATCCACAAGCTGGAAGTGATCTCAAAGTTTCATTTCCAATTTCTAGTTGCGAGCTTTCCTTAAGTCATTTTCACTTGGATATCTTTTACTTGAGGAAGGATTGGTAAATCAAATCCAAGGTAATACTCATAAAACCCTAATTTGGATTTACACATTGATCCAAGACTATTATTTCATAGTGATAATCTTTGACCTAGACTTGTTACAAGCATATTGGGATGCTTCGTTCTTGAATATCTTAAGACTCCTAATTGATTAACTAACCCTAGAAGTCTTGGTTTAAAGTGCTCATTTCACTCTCTTGGGTTGATTTATCTCTTACTACAAATCTGGAATTTGAATAAATAAGCACATAAAACAGATTTGTTAACATAAGAAAGTCAAGTTCACCTTGGACTTGTCCTTGCTTAAGCATTAGCCAGGTTCTGCTCTTAACGTCACACTATCTAAGGTCAATTGGTGCTTTAAGATTAAGATTATATCTTTTGTGGTTATACTAAAATCGAAGTGGTTCTCTAAAAGATAATTTGGCTTTACTACAAGATACAGTCGCTAAATTGTCATTAGTCTACCTCTTCAAAGTTTTATCATCGACTTGGGATGGTAATTAATAACTTGCAAATCTGAAATATCTTTATTGCGTATAGAACAAATCAGATTTGAGGTTTAATCCACTTGTTTCTAATATCTAAAGAATTTAAGTGGATAGTGGTGATTTATGCTTATTCCCTTGAAGATCTATTTAAAGCATTAAGTCACTAATCTGTTGAATCCTTCATATCACATATGATATATCTTTGTGGGATTTATTTGGTTTATTTGTTCAAGTAAATCTTTGCATATAATAGCTTAACCATAATCAAGATTTGCTTAGGCTCTAATAATAATCAAATCACATATCAAAGGGATACCCCCCTTGGCCTCTTGAAAGTTGGCCGAAAGTGAAGGGCAAGTTGTATTGAGGTGACAGTGTTACAACTCCCATCCATTACCCCAAGGTGGCATCCGTGGATTGGACTTTTCCACTTAGTTGCTAGTTTAGGAGGTAACAAGGCCCATGAGAGGAGTGTTGATATTATGGTAGTTGTGGGAGGTATTTATCTCCACGTGTAACCCTGACGAGAATAGAATATTCCGGGAAGCAAGAAGAAACCCTAAAGCATTAAACCTAACCCTAGAAGACAAGTCGGCTCAAGGAAATAATTAATATTAAGTATTTAGCATCTAGAATCAGAAGTTGGCCCACACAGCTCAGGAAAACAGTATAAATACAAGTAGCCAGACCTCATTTTGTACCACACATCTCAGAATTTCAGCTGGGAAGAAGTGCACACTTCAGAAACTGGGCAAGTGCGCAAGTCTGGGGAGCAGTTGCAGCCGGCAGCTGCCGCAATCTATATTCCTGGTTTAGGCTTGGACTTTCTATTGGTTATGGTTGGACTTTCTAATCAGTCTTGGTTATCTTTATGCATTAGCCGTGGTTAGCTGTTGGTTTGTTTCCGGAATCATTCTCTATCAAGGTTAAGGTGCTCAGGGGTGGCTTCGGCCTATGGTTGGGTGACAATATTGTTATATTGTCTATGGTTAAACGAGTACATCCATTACTTTCTAACAAGGGGCATCTTCCTAGCCTTCTAAAGTATCATCTTGAACTTAATTTACTATGGCTCTTTCTGTTGGCATGTTTTAAATTATAATTTAGAGTCAAACCATCGTTAATTAATCTCATAACTAAGCCAATCTTGCTTTTATTGGTGAGTCAATACTTGATCATGAACCAAACTCTTCCATTGTGGACAAATTCTTCCATGTGCAGCCATGAACTTATACATGAGATGACAAAACAATGTTGGAAATAATGAAAATCCCCTTGAGCGGAGTGCAAACAATGGAGCGCAAGGATTTGAGCAAGTGTGAACACAAAACCATAGAATTGTGCATTGGAGCCTTGTGCCAACATAAAACTATAGTTGACGCCTACAAAAAAGGAGGACGGGTGATGCAACATTTAGTTGTTGATGTGGCATAAATGGTTGAGCATGATTTGACCAAGCTCATTGTGAGCAAAGACGATGAAAAACTTGATCACTTAGTTGAGTGTTCCATCCATAAATTGGGAAAACAATGGAAGCAAATCGTTTTTAGTGCACACTTCACCTATGGAACCTAATGCATTAGTTGGCGTGAAGACCAAATCCAATGTAAAACTTGGTAACCCAATCGAGTCTACAAATGTGTAAGCATTGGTTGATGTTAAGTTAGTTGGTCTAAGAAGATACTGAGCTTGAAAGAGATGTTGTAGTTGACCTATGAGACTGAGTTTTCATGTAAGTGGGCCAAAGAGCTATCAGTTTGATGATAACATTAGTGTGACTGTGTGAGCATTAGAGTGAGCATTTTGTGTGAGTCAGAGTCGTACCACTTTTGATTGTGCCCAATGAGACATACATAATATTGAGTTGTTATATTTTATTTATAGTTTGTGTTGAATTTTTCAATTTAATAGGGAGTTAGTTGTTTCTATCATTGCATGAGAGTGCAATCTCTTGTGTTGAACATATGAGTTTCTTGATACTTGTTTGTCATTTGTTATCATTGAGATTGCAAAATTTAGTCCCTACACGGAATTAAGTTATGTAGGAGTATTTCTCAATGTAGAGTTTCTTTCTTTGTTGCACGAGTACCACTCCCAAAAGTTGAATAACCCATACCCACCATTTCCCCACTCTCGAGAACTTCAGAGCAAGTACTAAATGCTCCAAATTTAGAGGGAGAGTTCAAAGAATGTTCCCATCAAGGTGTGGTCGCTCCAACAAATGTTTATGTGGCTTACCTCATGGTCGGGAGCCTAGTGGAAAAACTCGGCAAGGGTCCTGAAAACATCGCCTCGGAAAAAATCGGAAAAACTCGGCAAACATTAAAAAATACATAATTTGTTCATTTGTTTTCAAAATTTTAAACATTTTTCAATATATAAAGTAACAACAACATCATATAAACAGATAGGCACATAAATATGGAGAAAGAACTGATATATATTATATAGTGGATGCCAAACAAAAACTGATACATCAAAGTCATTACTGAAAGTCTGAAATCAATACAAAATGACATCAATGATCACATATATAAATGTATATGTCCCAAAACTACCCTGCCTTTGCACACCTCAAAAATGCTTGATGGCCTCCACAAACTTCTTCCCTTGCTGCTCCACACAAAAAAAAAAATAGAATGACCAAAAAAAAACTAATCGGCCTCTTTATCCTACTTTTTTCCGATTTTTTCCAATTTTTGCCGCTTTTTTCCCGATTTTTCAAAAAAACGCGCTTTTTTCTCTGACCAAAAAATCGCGATTTTTTTTTTTTGAAAAATCAGCAAGCCCAAAAAATCGCGCTTTTTCCGATTTTTGCCGATTAATCGACGATTTCTTCTACTAGGGTCAGGAGTAAATAAAATCTCCCTACCTATCCAGGAATGTCTAGCATTGAGGGAATGTTCCCATCAGGTTGTGGCCGCTCCAAAGAGCATTTTGATGGATTACTTCATGGTTGGGAGCACACAAAATCTCCCTACATGTCCAAGAGCATCTAGACACTCCTCGACAAGCAACAAGCTTTTGTGCACTCTCAACCAAGCGGGGCCCAAAAACCTTAAGAAAGGCCCATCAAAAATTGGTGCCAAAGAACAAGCACAAACCCTCGCTTGGTTAAGAAATATTTTTTTAAAAGCAAACAAAACCTATTTTTAACTTATAAAAATGCCCCTTTACCTCATAAAAAATACTCCTCTTCCTCTTGAACTGCCTATCTATGTGTGACTTAGCCGCATGTTAGTGTTCACTGTCAGTTTCAATATTGGAGCAGATGTTAGAGTTTATAATGAAGCCTATGTGTTCGAAAAATGGGGATGTGTGTGAAGCTGCACGATCACATTGGAGTTGTGAAGTGGTATTGATCATCTACAAAGCATCATCAACTTTTCCAAGTATTTTTCATTGCAATTTGTTGTTCAACTAGTAGAAAACATTCCCTATGTGGGCATCTTTCTACTGACCAACTATAGCCTAATTTCTTTCACTTAGAGATTTTCTAACCTCTACAACCGAATTAGACACCCATATTTGGTTTCTTGAATTAGGCACCATATATCTCCTTAACAACTTACCTGCACAAGAATTTGAAGGCCAACAATAACCCTCTTTCTGATGGAATCATTATGGAAAACTACAAGACAAAGTAGATGAAATGCCACCTATTTCAAGAAGTAATCATTCTCCCTTCCCATTAGTTTTGAAAATGAAGATTAAACATGGTGTCAAATATATGAAAGAAAGCTTTCCAAAAGACTAACGGTTGGCTATAAGAAAGAAAAGCCGTGATTATAGTTGTAATACACTCTAGCTTTCGATAGTCAATAGCATTGCTATGTGTTGCAAATGCTCGTGAGAACTTCTCATTCATCTCCAATATCTTGAGACTGATCATAGCACTTATATTGCCATCCCAACGCTCGTACAAAGTACGTTAATTAAAAATCGTTCTCCTCATTAAGTTCAATGACATCCAAGTAGGTCATTTCACATGCAGCTTTCTCTTAACCTTGATTTTAAATGATACAACATACTTACTAATTATTAAATTTTATTACACCTTTGATCTTTGTTAATTTTACTAACCCAGCACCATGGCAGTTAATTCCTAGTAAATACCTTGTTGAAAACTACTGCAGATTTACTGAATTAAAGCAACGCTGGGTTTTAACGATTTAAATAAATAAATCAGCAGAAGCAATAAAAAGGAAACCACAATTATGCACGCATATTTTTGCCCTTCAAATCAGCTTTTCATTATAAATGAATCCAAGCTTACTGTTGATTTGTATACCTTGGGAGGTGTTCCCCATGTGTTATGCCTCCTTAGCACATGTGGGAAAGTCACTTGGCACTTTGTCCTATGTCCTTTATGTCTATTTTGTACTTGACTTTGGTTAAAGTGCAAAATGTCACTTTAGAGGTGTGTTCCCCATGTGTTATGCCAGCCCTCCTTAGTACATAAAACATTTCATAATCTTTGTCCTATGTCCTTTATGTCTATTCTGTACTTGACTTTGGTTATGTGCAAATGTCACTTTTAAAGTAACATTAAATCATACCCTTTGTGATTTTGAGGGACATATGCTTACCTTTTCCTAGGAACCGATCAAAAGGGCTATGAGGTCACACATTTATTTGGGATGATCTCAAACTTAGATTAGATGCATCCCCATCCCTTGGATTTTAGGTTGGACTTTTGGTGCCTCAAGAGGGCAAAGAGGCCAAAGGAGGTGCTGACTTCTGCCAGAGACTTTTACTTGGGAGAGGAGGAGTTCCTTGGAGGATTGAGTTGGGTTTTGATGCATGAGAAGGATAGAAAGGGGCCGCTAGCTTTGCTTGTATGCAACTTGGAGCAGCTACCATCCATTATTTCCTGGAGAGACTTCATCTTTGAGGAGGGCGCATGCCACTTACTGACTGTTTCCTTCCCCGAGAAGTTTCAGCCATCAATTCGCAGATACAGTGCTGCGTATCATCTGCCAGTTAAAGTACGTTCGGCCCCGGAGTGGGATCTATCATCCGGACATCTCGAGGACTCGAGCGCATCTCAAAGGCCGAGGGCGTGACTTCATATTCCTTATTCGGCAAGATGAGCTTGATACTTCACCAATTGAGTTGCTATTGTACCAAAGTTCAATATTGTATTGTATTTACCGCCAGATCATTGCTCGACATATACATCATATTCCAAACCGGTTTTCCTGTGGGGTTTTATCCATAGTGGTTTCAGACCAAAAATACCGCGGTTCAAATACGGCATTTTAGTTGCTGTTAGAAGCTCTTATTTCTGTCCATTTTTCAGCATTAAAAGATAGATAGATAGGTGTTGTTGTTTATTGGGAAGTATATGTAAAAAATTATCTAACATAAAACCACTTGCAAGAGCACCCAATCACCGAAACAAATAAACCATAACACATCAAGAAACAAACTTTATTATTGCTATAAAACAAAGAAGAAAATTGATTTCCGCGACAATAAAAACTTAGTGACTTAGTTTCATCAAAGACGTACCAATAGTCCATTGATAGGACCCTGATTTTCATATGGTCGGAAGCCATACCGATTTTTGGGACAAATTTGGGACTGCTTGGGGATTGCTCTTTGGACAACGATCTTGTGGCTGCCATATACACTTGTTGAGAAATCTTTATAGACGCCTATTGACCTCGCCGCTATCGCATTAATTTCGCAGATTTTGCAAGGAGTTTGGGGCGCTTAGACACCTAGATTTTGGGCCCTTTTCACACTCCAACGCCAGGAGTAGAGGGTTAACTTCTTTTGGATCTTCACCCATTTGATGGAGTGAGGGTCGACTCATTAATCTTTCACACCCGCTTTGGATGTGAGTATAGATCCTTGACAGCATCGGCTGAGTGCGCTATAAGATACGATCTCGCATGGTTGAGGATAGGTTGGCTAGGCAACCGGTCTTTGAAGGGCTGCGAACGGTCTTCGTTTTTGGAGGACCTCGAGCTATGGGGATATAGTCGAGGCGGTTGTTTCTGTTATTCCTGTGACTGCTCCTGTCTTTGGCAGAATACAGGAAGAGGAACTACAAGGCGAAGAGGACGATTTCCGATGGAGTCCGAGACGTGGCCACCATTCCCATGTACTGAAGCGGCCTAATATGAGATGTGGGCGTTTCGACTGCAAATTTTATGAGAGCTCCCACGAGAACCGAAGATATTCTTCATGAGAGACTCGAGCATTCTTATGCCTTCGGCTGACATGCCGCTTCATCATCTCGCTAGATTCACTCCATCGACGCAGCCTTTGGAGCCGCCGGTATGGTGAGATCCGTACCCAAATCTTTGGTGAGGTAAGCTTTGCATAGCTTCACCAAACCTAGCCGCCTATCTGTGGATTGCTGCTGAGCATTTACCCATGGGAGAGGATGTAATGCATTCGCCAGAGGAGATCGTGCGTTAGCATCGAGTCTTCCGCGGTGGCGCAGCAGAAAGTGGATTGGTGATCTGCCTTTGACAGTTGGCAAAGAAGAAGGTCGCACTGCAGGGTCGGGTAAATATCCCATGATCAGCCGCCAGAGCGGAGAGTGATAGAGTGGCGCGGTCGAAGTGGCAAAGGGCCGCAGCAGCGGTCATGGGGCAAGGTCGTGGCGTAGATATGAGCAAAGCGCGAAGTTTCCTGAGCTTAGGCAGTTCGCAATCTGCGCGGATGCTGGTCCCGGGAAACAGGAAGAAGAAGAGTGGGGTACAGCGGCTACAGCATTGATTTTCGCACTCCGCCAGCTGGAGTGCATTTCCGCTTGTCGCAGTCATTGAGCACCACCGATATCCGTATGTAGATATGGAAGGGGATCGAGTCATTACGACCCATGTGAGTATTCCATCTCGCAGGTGGTTGCACCGAGGTCGCACGATAGATATCTCAATCGAGATGATGACGGAAAGCTACAAATATCGGTATTGGCACAGCTTTGTGAGAGAGTGGCTTTGCCACCGATTTCATTCATCGATGTTCTCTCTGGCCCTGTGGATGGTTAAAGAATCCGCTGATTTCCACCCTCCGTGATAGAGGTCTTGAGGTTCATTCAGGCAACGGTCGCACTAAGGCTTCCTTCGTTATCGGTTGCCTCACGGTGACTGTGACAAAAGATTGAGCGAAGAGAGGGAGACTTTGTATCTATCGACGTACCAATTGCTGATGCATTGGTGGCTAGTAGCGCCACCAGTCAGGCGCTTATGTGAGTTGTGGCATCGTAGATGGACACCTACATCATGGGGCTCTGAGGACCGGCGAGGGATTTCCGGTGAACGGAGCGCTACGCTCGCCTTTACATCGATGTTTGTAGAGGGCGCGGTTTGGCGCAAAGCTCGGCTAAGGCTTCGCTCCCCGCCAGCGATGTATGTACCGTGAGGGGATAATCGGATTTAGTACGACACGGATGTGGCCCATGTTCTGCTGCCCTTGAGTGGTTGTTAGTATTATCTCACATTCATAGACGCAGTCATCAAGGAAGACTTGGATCTATTTCCTCAAGGCCAAGAGCATGGTCTTCGAACGGTTCCAAGAGTCTTAAGTCGCGGGAGAACCGCATGTGAAAGAGGATCACAACTGCTGTCGCATTAAACGGAGTACTCCTCGGGAGACGCTTATGGGACCGTGTCTAGATGGCATCGAGGAGAGATTTTATCGGCATTCCTACAACCCCAATCCGGTTGCCAGAGGGGAACCCAAGCATATCGGCGCCAAGAAATAGACGGCGTCACATGACGAGAGGTTGCCTTTGTACCCTAGGGCAGATAGTATGTTGTAATCATAGCTTATCTCAATGAGTCCCCATAGGATTTTGGGGAAGATGACTCGTTAGGAGGCCTTCATCGAGGAGGCCTCCCGGTTGCTGAGTACATCGATTTTGGTTGCTCTGACGTTTCTATCCCCTGAGAGGAGGGATCAGTTTTCAGACCCCAATGCCGCCAGGGATTCTAGTAGATACTCGTAGGTGGCAGCTCATCGATCTACATTCCGCAATTCTAGTGGTTGTGGAGTGAGACAGGGGATTGGAGCATGGAGGATAGGGTTTTGCTAGATCACTTGAGTCGAGCCGAGCGTATGAGGCCGATGCAAGAAGCTGCCGAAAGATTGCGCATTCCCCGCAGGGAGCACGTTCTGTCGTACACCATTTTCGCAGATATCACCATGCATTTATCACCAAGCCTCAGCCAGGGCCCGTGTGGGATACTGCATCAGAGAGAGGTCGTACCCTCAGATCGGCAGAAAGTGCTGCAACAGTCCCTCGCGGTTACCCCATGAGGATTCGGCTTCCTCGATTCACTTCTGTGGAAGAGGAACGAGATGGTTTGGAGACTAAGGAGGCAATTGAGAATGTAGGTGAGCCCACGGATCAGATTAGACTGAGGAGGCCACCAGTCAGATTAAGAGCATACTTGGCACTAGTGACTACTATCGGGGATATTGAGCCATAGACTTTTGCGCAGTTAGTGGATCATCAGGTCTGGAGTGAGGCCATGGTTGAGGAGTATGATTCCATTGTGCGCAACGATGTCCGGGATGTGGTTCCGAGGAAGTCCGCTAGACTCTAGATGGTCGCATAAAGCCAAGATTGGCCAGCAGATGGCGATGGAGAAGTACAAGGTCTTCTGATTTGTATAACGGGCTTCCTATCAGAGGGAGTGAATTATGATGAGACATTCGCACCAGCTACGAGATACACCTCGATCAGGACGCATTAAGGCTTATTGCGCTAGATGGGTTGGCGACCATCGATGGATGTTACGTTAACGCTGCTTCAATGGTCATTGAGAGGAGGGTAAATATTGAGCAGCCAATGTGGCTTTGAGGTGAGCGACGATTCCACGCAGCTCCTCGAAAGGCAATATGGACCGAAGCAAGCTCCTCCCCAGCTTGCATTCCTGATCACACCTATTTGCTTCAGATGGGCTTCGAGAAAGCGATGTCGATCCCAACCTCTATTTCATCATTAGAGGTGAGGACACGCTATTCTCGGCCCTTGTATGTGGATGATTTGTTCATCACAGAGCCGAGATTCATAGTCGACCCGCAAGCTGGGACTTGCCGCAGAGTTTGAGATGAGTGATATTGGGTTGATGACCATTTTCCGCAATGAGGTTTGGCGATGGTCATATATTTCTGTGGGGAAGCATGCACCGATATTCGAAAAGTTCGCATGGAGACCCGCAGCCTATGTCTATTGACCTGGCGATCACCAACCGTTAGCACTTCCGACAGCCGCTGGTGGATGCTACAGCTTGCTGTGCGCTTGATCGGGTCATCGATGTATCCGGGTTAACACTGCACTTATATATAAGTACGCGTGAACACCCTTAGCCAGTATATGGTCGAGCCGCTGGGTGTTCATATGGTTGGGGCAAAACATGTCTTGAGTTGCTGACACTGATTATGGCCCATTGCGTCGAGGGAGTTACATTGGTTGGCTACGCATTCGCATCAAGGTGATGCGCCACTGGTCAGAAAGCACCTCGTGGTGCCGCTCAGCTTTTGGGTCGACTTGTTTCGGTCGTACCCGGGCGTAAGTCGGGCTTGCTTTCGAGTTCACCAGGCGAGTATATGTATGCAATGCCGCTGTGAGGGCCATTTTGGCTTCGTAAGATGCTTCGGTAGGTTTGTTTGGACAGGAGATGGCTCAGACCTTGATTCATTGTGATAATCGAGTTGCATAAAACTCATGAGAATCCAGTGTTTCGTGACAGATCGGCATTACTTCCAGACATCGGCTACCACTTCTCCATCGAGATTGTCTCAGAGGGGTCGTCACTTTATTCCTGGCTGCATGACTAGGTTAATGATATTCTCACCAAGGCCCTACCACTGGGCAAGCATGTCTTTTTCAGAGACAAGATGGGTTTGGTGAGGAACACCTTCCTCTGTGAAGAGGGAGTGTTGATTTGTATACCTTAGGAGGTGTTCCCCATGTAGTTATGCTCCTTTGCACATGTGGGAAAGTCACTTGGCACTTGGTCCCATGTCCCTATAGTCTATTTTGTACTAATTTTGGTTAAAGTGCAAATGTAAATTTTTGGTAAAGTGAACATTAAATCAAGACCCTTTGTGATTTTGAGGGTCATAAAGGACTTAGGAAACCTGGATCGCGGGTTACAGGTCACATTTATTTGGGATGATCTCAACCTTAGATTAGAGATGATCTCATCCCTTTGATCTTAGGGTGAACTTTTGATGCCTAAGAGAGGGCAAAGAGCTGTAAAGGAGGCGACCTCTTCATGAGAGACTCTTGTTTTGGAGAGGAGGAGCTCTTGAGGAGTTGTGCTGGGGTTTGATGCATGAGGACGCTGAGGAGGTCACCTAGTGTTCGGCCATGGAGACTTTGGGGCGATTCACCATTGTTTTCCAGAGAGACTTCATCTGAGGAGGAAGCATGCCATTTACCGGACCGCTTCCTCTCGAGAAGTTTCTAGCCATCAATTCGAGATAGTACAGCATTGATCAACAGCAATAGGATACCATTCCCTCAGGTGGAGGGATTCATCATCCGACATCCGTGAGGATTCTCGAGCGTGATCCCTGCGGCCGTGAGGGGCGGACTTCATATTCCCCATTCCTCGGTAAGATAGAGCTTGATAGCTTCCACCTTAATTGGAGTTGTTGTACCAGGTTCATATTGTATTGTATTTAATGCTTTAGATCATTTCTCTTCAGATATATACATCATATTCCAAAATCGGTTTTCCTGTGGTTTTATCTGGTTATAGACCAAAATACCGTATCTACACATGCATTTTAGTTGCTGTTAGGAAGCCTTATTTCGGCCCATATTTCAGATTAAAAGATTAGATAGGTGTATATTGGTTATTGGGAACTATATGTAAAATTTATCTAACATAAAAACTACTTGCAGGGCACCCAATCACCAAAACAACAACCATAACACATCAAAGAACAACTTTCAGATGGCTGTTATAAAACAGCAGTAAAACATTTTATGACAGCAGAAAACTTAGTGACTTAGCTTGGTCAAAGACAGACCAAGAAGTCTTGCTGATAGGACCTGGATTTTCTACACTTACAAGGGCTCCCACCCTGGGAAAATGGCCCCTCTGAAAAAAAATACAAATAGCAAAATAGTTGATCACACCTCAAGATTTGTCCTTTGATCTTGTTGGTCTCTACTCCTTTCTTGCCCCTTGCTTCCTTCCTCGGACCCTGCACATTTGGATGAAAGTCCTTCTCCACCCAATCAATGAGATCTCAGTATCTCACTCTCCTTGTGTGTGTCTCCTCCTCCTCTCACCTTAGCTACCTTTATAGTGTTGAGTTTACCCTAAATCCAAAACCCTAGATCTCCAAAGTGATCAACGATTGAGATTAGAACTCACCAACACTTGAGAACAATGGCTCAAATTTAATTTAATTCACTAATGCCGCAAACACAAAAAGAGGACAAATTTACTTAAAAATAGGAAATTTCGAAAGTGAAGACATTTCAGAAAAAAACATCAGAAGAAGAGGAAAACATCAAGTCAACAAAGAAAAAGCCAAAGTGGTATCGAATAATGCTTGAAGACTCTGGATTGTCTAAACTAAAGGCAAGTCGCTGACCAAAAGGATGTGGAAGGATGGCAGCTCAACAGAAGAGCATGAATCAAGAAACGACCAATGGTGAACTTTGCATTGATGACCATTGTGCTAAATTCTATTAAACCACACATATGATGAAGCAACAGATAAACAAGAGACAAGGACAAAAGAGGCACTACTCGGGTTAAGTGGCAGTCTGCAGAATATAGCAATCCCTAACGTGTTTGGAGGTTGGGGCCTTAAAAACATACACCTATTTGCAAAAGCCTTGGCTGCTAAATATGTATGGAGGCTACTCACAGGTAAAGGTTTATGAGGTCAAGTTATTCTTCATAAATATGTGGAGCCTAATTCTATTGAAGATTGGTTTAAAAATCATCTTCAGCTCTGTAACAAGACATGCCCCCAAGGGTCCCATGTCTCGTATCCTTTGTGTCAAACACGATTCGGTGAGGACAGGTGTTGGACACGAACTTGGCACATGTCTTGTGCACAGGACACATGTCGGACACGAACTTGGCACGTGTCATGTGCACGGGACATGTGTCGAGCACGAACTTGGCACGTGTCCTGTGCACGGGACACGTGCCAAATTCGTGTCCAACACATGTCTCGATTTCAAGACATGTGTCATGGTTTTGGGTGGACCTGCGACCTCTAAAAGTGAGTTTGACCCTCATTTTCTCATCTTTTCTTATGCAGATTGGTGTTGTGAGGTATTTTGGTGAGAAACCAAGGGTTTTTTTGCAAATTTGAAGGGATTCCAAGTGTTGGGCAAGTGGATTTGTCAACCAGACTTCAAGATTTTTCCTACAACAGTCTGTTTTCTTCCTCATTTCATAGAAATCATGGCTCAATCAGCAAAGGCAGCGGGAAAAGGTCAAAGGAAAGGGACGAATGCCACAGTTTGTGTTGCCCCCCCTCCTTCAACTTCATCACCCTCTGTTAGTGTCCCATCTGATGCAAGTGCTGAAAAAATCATTGTTGCAACAAACCATCAGGTTGAAGAGAGCAAATATCCATTGTGGAAGTATGTTACAAGGCATCAAGGGCCTAGGGCCACGTTAAAGGGGGGAGGGAATGTTCTTTTGACATGTGGCTTTTTCCATAATGAATTTAAGAGCACCTATTTCTGAGTTAAGGGCCATTTGTTGGGGCAGCCTTGTGGGCTTGGAGCATGCAAATCAAAGAGTGTAGCCAAATGAAGAGAAATGGAAAAAGAGGACAATGTTGGCTTGGGAAAGGTGGCAGTAGCAAGTAAGAAAAACAAAAATGAGGATCATCTTCCATTCTTGAGGAAATCATCGACATCTAGCAAATTTCAATTTGGAAGTGCAACTCAACAAGCAAGAAAGAGGGCAGTTGGTCCAATGGACAAGATATTTCAGCAAGGGAAGCGAGATAAGGTTGATCTTACCATTGGTTTGTTTTTTTTCAACTTCATTTCATTCAATGTTACACGGTCTCCTTTGTTTATTGAGATGCGTCGAGCTCTACTTGATCAGGCTCCAATCGGATATGTGCCTCCTAGTTCAAAGAGGCTTAGAACCACATTGTTGGTTAAGGCAAAGAAGGAGGTGGATCAAATCCAAGAGCCTATTAAATCATCATGGCCCTCATCTGGTGTTAGTATTGTTTTTTATGGATGGACAGATGCAGAATGCCATCCACTCATCAATTTCATGGTGTATTCCTTGAATGGACCAGTTTTCTTGAAAGTAGTGGATGCTCTTGGAAAATACAAGGATGCACAATATATGGGTGAGTTGTTCATTAAAGTTATTGAAGATGTAGGTGTTAATTCTTCTGTGCAAATCGTTATAGATAATGCACCTGTTTGGAAGGTTGTTGGCATGATTGTGGAAGCTAAATATCCACAAATATTTTGGACACCTAGCATTGTTCATTCTTTGAATTTAGCACTTAAATCCATTGCATTGGATGTGACATGGATGGGAAGTCTTATTGAGGATGCACGCCATATCCGCAACTTTGTACAAAACCATTCCCTCACAATCTATAAAGAGTACACACATCTATAATTGTTGAGGATTGCAGATACTTGGTTTTCCTCCTCATTCATCATGCTTAAGAGGTTGAGGGAGGTCAAGACTGCTCTTGGGTCCATGGTTATTTCCGAGTTTTGGTCTTTTTAGAGAAAGACAGATCAAGCTTCTTCAAAAAAGGTCCAGGATACAGTTTTAGATGATGGTTGGTGGGAGAGGGTAGATCTTACCATCAAGATCATGGACCCTATCATCTCTTTGTTGCAGTTTGCAGACATGGACCAGCCCATTCTAGGAGAGGTTTATGAGGGGTGGGGCTCCATGATTGAGTCCATGAAGACCATTATTTTACAGCATGAGTGCCCTGAGTACGGGACATCAGCAGAGACCTTATTCACCACCATACAGAATATTCTTATCAACAGGTGGGATAAGAATTGCACACCTTTGCATTGCTTGGCTCACTCATTGAATCCCAAATACGATAGTAATAATTGGTTCAATGGTGGGCTTTCACACAGATTCCCTTCTCACATGGATGGTGAGCTTTCACAAGGGTGGAAGGATGCATTTAGATGGATATATTAGGATAGAGCATCCCTTGATGAGGTGGAGGAGGGATTTGTAGATTTTTCCACTGGCAATGGGAGATTTTGAGGCTATGATGTGCTCAGAGACAATGGGGCTAAGAATCCCTATGCTTGGTGGGCAACTCATGGGGCAACATGCCCTCTTCTACAATAGTTAGCCATGAGGCTCCTCTCTCAAGTTACTTCATCCTCTTGTTGCAAGAGGAATTGGAGCACATATGAGAATTTGTACAGTTTGAAGAAGAGCAGGCTTGAGCAATCCAGGGCAGAGACAATGGTGTATGTGCACACCAACCTCCATCTTATTTACAGGCAAAGGGAGGAGTGGTTGAAGGGAAAGACAAAGATGTGGTCAATGGGGTCATCCTCCACAGCAACAGATGCACATACTGGATTGGATATAGAGGAGGAGGAGGAGGAGAGGGCAGTGGTAGTGATGCTGATTTTAATGATTATGACATGGAGGACTACTAACAGTCACAACTCATGAGCTATGAGATTCTTCCGTCTACAGTTCTAGTATCTACCCTATGGCTATTTTGTATTTGCCATTGGCATTCGCACCTATAGTATCAGTGACTCTGACTCGGTATCTATGTACATTGTAATACATTTTGATTTTGATGACTTAATGAGATTGAGAATGTTGCAGCTTATGGTTCTAATTTCTTGTGTGTTTGTCCATTGATCATCATTGATGTTACAATGTATTATGTTACATGTTTTGTATCATGTAAATCTTCTAGTTTCTAACAAAATATGAATCTGTGTCTATATTTCATTTTTGTATGTGTAATTTTCAATTTTTTTTCATATATATAATTTTTTAAATATATATATATATATATAAAAAGTGTCCTCCGTGTTATGTTTCTGGTGTCGTCCGTGTCCCATGTCATCGTGTCAGGTGGCTTAGCTGTTCAGCGTTATCACGATGCTTCCATAATCTGGAAAGCAGTGATATGACCTTTCCTTTAATCAGGTCCTGGCTTGTCTGGAAGGTAGGAAAGGTAACAGAGTTAGACCGGGTAAGGATCTCTGGATAAGGTGTTGTGAAAATTTTAGACTCTCAGAGAATATGGTTACTGTTTTGCATGATAAAGGTTACTTTACCGTTGATCAGGTAGCAGATCCTGAGAACACATCAGTTTGGTGGCAAGAGTGGAAAACTGCCTGGGTGCTTGGTTTAGACAAGGAAAGTGTCTTAGGAATGGAGTGATAGGAGCCAGCCATGTAAAAGGATTAAAGATACAGAGGACGAGTTTAAGTTGGTCAAAGAACCCAGCTGATGGGAGTTATACTCCTAAGAATGGGTACCAGGTTCTCTGTGAAGGTATTGGTTATGGGGAAACTGAATGGTGGTTTAAGCCTTAAAATTATCTGGAAAATGAAATGTCCCCTAAAATCGAGGGTTTTTTTTGGCTGGCTCTCAAGAATAAAGTCCTTACCTAGGACAAATTTCAGAAGAGAAGTAGGTCTTGTCCTAATAGATGCTCTTTATGCAAGGCGGAGGAGGAGAATATCCATCATTTGCTTATCTTTTGTCCATTTACTGTTCAAGTCTGGAAAGAGATAGAGGGACTTACAGGTTTCAAGAATGTTTGGGGGTGTCTTTCTGTAGAAGATTGCTTAACGAGCTGGTGTGGCAATGAAAATGTGAGCAGGTTTAAAGCTTTGCCCATTATTATTGCCTGGAGAGTCTGGTTGGCTTGGAATGCTAGCTTTTTTGAGGATAAATTAATCCCAACTATTCAATGTGCATCACAAGCTTTGAATATTCTTAGTTTTTTCAAACAATCCAAAGATGACAAACCCCCAAGACAGATTGCTGTTGAAGTGACTGATAGATCTGTGGCCTGGGCTTCTTTGATGGTGCAGCTCAGGGACAGCCACAAATCAGTGGAGCTGGTGGAGTGATTTACTTAAAGGACACTCATTTCATCAAGTTTAAAGCTGATCTAGGGAGAGGGACTAATAACTTTGCAGAGCTCGTGGCTTTATAATTGACTCTCTTACTTGCAGCTGTAAATAAAATTCAATTTTAGGGCGATTCACAAGTGGTGATAAACTGGATGCTGGGCTTAAGCACTTTGGAAAATATCATGTTAAGGCCTATGTTTGAGGAGCTTCAGCTTATCGCATCCAGTTTTAACATTATTTCTTTCCATCATGTCTACAAGGAAAGCAATGAGATGTCAGATGGTCTTTCAAAGGATGGACTCTTGCTGGATGCTGGGCTTTGGCACATCAGTGAAGTGGCAGATGGTCACTGAACTGATTATATTCATCTTTCATTCCTTTGAGTCTACTCCCTGGTTTTTCTGAGTTTCAGTTCAGTCATCAATGAGAAGTTTATGATTGCATCTGATATGCTCTGTTGAGAGCTCTTTCACATGGAAATTTCTGTTTTAAGTTTATAAAAATAGAACAGTTCTGATCTGGAATTAGTGCTCAGCTGAGAGCACAGAGTCTTTGTTTAATGACTTCTTGTCTATGACATAGTTTTGAAGATACCTGTAAGATTGCTCAAAGTTTTTACACTCTGCTGGGATGGGATTGGTTGTCAGGATGTAGTTGACTATGATAGATTGGATCCCTTATGAAAGGACCTATGACATGCTATAATGCATATGAATAATGTAATTTTGTTATTATAATAAAATTATGATCTTTTCTCCGTGGAAAAAAATAATTTCCATAAGGTATGAAAGCAATTAGTTACAAATGAGAGTTTCAAACCAAGTATAAATCTAATGGTTTTGTAGATAAACATAAACCAAGGCTAGTAGCAAAGGGCTTTGCAGAAAAACAAGGCATAAATTATGAAGAAATCCATGTGCCAATTTTAAAGATGAACACCATCAGGAATGTGTTAGCAGTGGCAGCATAGTTTGGTTGGATTCTCCATCAAATGGATGTGAACAAAACATTCTCCAATGGGTTCATCAAAGTCTTTGGAACAACCAGAAGGTTGTGTTGAACAAGATGTTGATGTTTGTAGCATCGGACAAGTACTTTCGCACAAGTCTGTGTCTAAAAGTGTGGAAGTCGTCCAAAACCTGCAACCTTAGTAATTTACGTTAATTAAAGGAATCATTAAAGTAAAGTGTTTTTTATAATGAAAGTGAGTTTAATTTCATGAAATGCTAAATTTATTAGCATTAGTGAATTAAATGAATCTTAGTCATTAATCTCAAGTGAGTTGAGAATTAATCTCATCCGTTAATCACTTTGGAGATTAGGGTTATGTTTGATTCGATCATAACTCAAGATTATAAAAGCAAGGCTAGGTGAAGGAGAAAGACATCCACTTGAAGAGCAAAGAAGGACTTTTGTTCAAGTGCTTGAGCCACGAAGGACTGTGACTCAAAGGGATCAAAGACAGGAGCAAAGAAAGACTTTTGCTCAAGTGCTTGAGTCACGAAGGACTGTGATTCAAGGGGATTTCAACAAAGGTGAAGAAGGACTTTCATCTAGAGATCAAGCCCAAAGGAGGGAAGTGCAAGTAGTGCAGCAAGGAGAAGAAAACCCAATAGCGAAAAATTGAAGGACAGATTTTTGGGGAGCAGATCTGAGGTACCAGTGGACAGATCTAGCAGATCTAAGGTACCAGCAGACAGATCTAGTGCAGATCTAAGGTACTAGTAGATAGATCTAGCAGATCTGAGGTACCAGCGAACAAATCTAGCAAATCTGAGGTATCGGCGAACAAATCTAGCAGATCTAAGGTACCAACAGACAAATCTAGTGCAGATCTGAGATATCAGGAGGTAGATCTAGCAAATCTAAGATACCAACGGATAGATCTAGTACAGAGTTGAGGTACCAATGGACAAATCTAGTGCAGATATGAGGTATCAACAGGAAGATCTAGCAGATCTGAGGTACCAACAGGTAGATCTTGTAGATCTAAGGACCAGCAGGCAGATCTAGTGCAAATCTAAGTGTCGAACACAGTGTATTAAAACTCGGTTGACTCGAACTCGGACTCGGCCAAGTTGACCGAGCCAACCCCAAACCGGCCAACTTGGCCTCTTGTTGACTCGGGTGACCAGTTTGGTGTTGAACCGACCGAGTCAAGGCTTGACTCCACCAATTCAACACCAAACCAGTCAACTCAGCCGAGTCAAGACCTTTTCAAATACTTGTGATTATTGAGGGTTTTGGAAATCATGGAAGGAATTGTGCTTCACTCTCTAGAGATTTAGGTGTTGGATATTGTTAAATGTGATCATTTGTATTAAATCAACCAGCCAAATTTTGCATATCAATTGGGAGCACAAATGGCATGTTTAATTTTTCTAGTAGATGGCATCTATTTTTTGACAATTTTATGTGTTCCCTAACTATATTGAATACAACAAACAATCTGCAATTGGAGTGTGTATTCAGCAATGAATGAAAGACTATAAGCCCACATGTAAACGAAGCACTAAGATATAAACCCAGTGAAAAATGGATAGGGAAAGTTGAAACCTGGTCAACATGATTGATTAGGCACGGGTAATGGCGTGGGCATTACATGGTATATACAATGTACATGAGTAGACTTTGCATATTTTGTCTCTAATGGTTTGGAATCTTTAAAATATATTATTTTTATTAAATTTAAATATTTTTCGTATTTTTTAGTAAAACCGAGTCGTTGGAATCAAATTAGTCCAAGTCAATACTGAGTCCAAGTTCGAGTCAGAGTTGACCCTCAACCGATTCCGAGGCTGAGTCTTTGTTTTAAAACATTGGCCCAACAAGCAGATTTGGGTAGATTGGGCATAGGGTTTCATGTCTAGAGTTGTCAGGTTTGCTGTAATTTGTATTTTTCCTCAGTGGGCCATTTTCCCAGTAAGGGAGCCTTTGTAAGCTTGCAATTATTACTAATGAAAAGTTGATTTGAAGGGCAACATTTCTATGTGCATGTGTGAAGTTTGGTTTCTAGATTGTTTTCATTGTTTTATTCATTTCCAGCCAATATATTTTATTATGTGTTGTAATTTAATTATCAACAAGGAAAAACACAAGGTAGAAATTTATCTAAGTTTTGGGAATAGAGATTTCAAGATGGTATCAGAGCTTAGGTTGGGACTCTCAAGGGCAAGCCAATTTTCAGCAGATTTGAAACCCTCGTATTAAGGGTTTTGTGGGTGCTTGAAGGACTCGACACAAATTCTTTAGTTTACAGTGCCTGAAGGACAAGGCACATTTTTTCCAGCAGTTCAAATCTGAAAAATGGCAGTAGTCAATCTCAAGTTTGAAGACATGTTGGATGAAGCACGGGAATCATTCAACAGTCTAACGAAGGACTTAGGGATCCATGTGGAGCTTGGTGATGATGCTAAGTATGTAGTGAAGGGTGAGGTACTAGTGGACAAATCTAGTGCAGATCTGAGGTATCAGGAAGCATATCTAGAAGATCTGAGATACCAACGGATAGATCTAGTGCAGAGCTCAGGTACCAGTGGATAGATCTAATGCAAATCTGAGGTATCAACAAGCAAATCTAGCAGATCTGAGGTACCAGCAAGCAGATCTTATAGATCTGAGGACCAGTAGGCAGATTTAGTGCAGATCTGACTGTCCAACGAGCAGATCTGGACAGACCGGGCGAAGGATTTCTTTAGGGCCAAAGTTGCCAAGTTTGTTGTAATTTGCATTTTTTCTCAGTAAGGGAGACCTTGTAAGCTTGAAGTCATTATTAATGAAAAGTTGATTTGAAGGGGAAGAATTTATGTGTGCATGTGTGAAGTTTGGTTTCCAGATTATTTCGGTTGTTTTATTTATTTCCAGCCAGTATATTTTATTATGTGTTGTAATTTAATTTTCAGCAAGGAAAAACACAAGGTAGTAATTTATCTAGGTGTTGGGAATAGAGATTTCAACATGGTATCAAAGCTCAAGTTGGGAGTTTGAAGGGAAGCCAATTTTCATCAGATTTGATACCACAATATTAAGGGTTTCATGAGTGCTTGAAGAACTAAGCACAAATTCTTTAGTTTACTGTGCCTGAAGGACAAGGCACATTTTTTCTAACAGTTCAAATCTGAAAAATGGCAGTAGCCAGTCTCGGGTTTGAAGACGAGTTGGATGAAGCACGGGAGCTATTCAGCAGTCTGATGAAGAAGGACTCAAGGATCCATGTGGAGCTTGGTGATGATGCCAAGTATGCAGTGAAGGGTTGGAAGCCTAGAAAGTGCTATATGTACTAGAACTGAAGAAGAATTTGCTCTTAGTCTCAATTATGGAGGACAAGGGTTTTTTCGACATGTTCAAGAAAGGGCAAGTACTCATACGTCCAAAGGGAGCTATCCCTAACACAACAATAAGCATTGAGGTTAGAGAGGGCAATTTATACAGGTTGCAAGGCAAGCCTATTCAAACCTTGGTACATGATAGTGACAACCTGTGTGAGTTATGGCACAGGAGGATGGAACAACTACACTATAGGGCGTTGTCGATTCTGAGGGAGATTGCCACTGGTCTCCCAGATTTTAACATTGAGCAGCAGGGCATGTGTAGAGGGTGTGCATTTGGAAAGAATACCAAGGTTGTTTTTCCAAGCAATGAGAGTAGGTCGTGTTACCTCTCCAAGAGGTAGCATATATTTTCACTTGGCTACACCATTGTAATCCCAAGGATGCAAGTTATAGCTATGTAAACCATAGTGAATTATCTTTGTAGTGGACTTCTAGACTTAGTCCAATCATGATCAGTGCCTTTATGTCCTTGTCTCACTATCTCTAATCCTGGATAGGATTGGAGGTCGTGCCAAGGATCTATTGGGACACATGATTGTGTGGAACCACAAGTCTTATGTAGAGGTGATTGCAATTTGTGGGGCCTAGTTTGGTCCATGTCATGCACACCTATGTCTTCCCACATGGTTATTTTTCTATCGAGTTTGTAGGCATACCTTGGCCATGGTGCACTATCATTTTTGTTCTCAACATGGCAGTCTCACAAAATTTTCATCATTGAACGTATTTTGAGGCAGTGGTCCCCAAGGCAAAAACACAACATGGATTCAAAATGAGCAAGAAAAATTCACAAGTAAAACCCATATGGAAAAATTGTGATTGATGAAATATTAAGGGAGTTTTCACCATTGTGTGCCTTTTCATGCAGTGCACCCCGAAAAAAAATAAATACATGGGTTCAAAATTAGCAGATAAAAATCACGAGCAAGACCCATGTCACAAAATTTTGATTGATGGAGTATTGAGGGAGATAATTTCCCCCAAAGGAAAATCGTCCCACTTCTTCTACAAAATCGCGAGGCACATGTTTCAAAGTCAAATGGTCAAGGAATGGAACATTTGGGGTATTCTGGCATTGGAATAATTTTGGCAAGTCAAAGATTCCTTCTCCACATGCAAAATAATTAATTTTATTCAAAGATGCTCTTAATTTAACCACTAAATGACCAAATCATTCTCTTTGGGACAAATTGCAACTACTCATTAATTGATTTGACAAGTCAAACTAGCCATTAGAAGGAAGAATAGTCAATGTGGATAAAATATAGTCGTTATGCTCATTTCTCAAGGGGAAATTGTCCCTAAGTTTATTTCCTCCACCAAATCAATTGGTCAAGCATTCTAAAAATGGAATTTATCCCATTTTGACCTTTGAATGATGTAATAAAAAAATATTATCAAATGGTTTAGCCTCCAACCAATTGTGGATGCGCAAACCAAGAATATTATTTTTAATGAGGGAGTTAGAAACTAGCCGTTACTAATTTTGCTATATAAGACTAGCTACTCTCATTTTTGTTGTTGAAAATTTGTGAGATCATAATGTCATTTTACAGAACTCAATTCTCTTGTGTCACTATGGATTATATGTTGTAATGTTTGTTTTTCTTGGTGGTCTTGGATATTTGTAATTGTGCTTTGACAGGGATTCTTTAGGAGACTTGCGGAAGATAATCAATCAATCCATTGAGGGGCTACATAGTCACGTGGAAGAGAGGAAGATAGGCCTTTGTCTCCTTACTCTCTTTGTGGGATCCAAGGGTAATACACCCAAGTTGTTGGACCAACTCCTTTGGGAGTAGCTTCAACCAAGTGGTCTATTATCTCTTCAACCCAAGTTGATTGTTATCTTGGAGACTATCCTATAGAGGAGCTCTCTTAGCAAAATCCAAGGAAGAACCCATCTATTGGAAAATTTCTAGCATTGGGGGCAATAGTGCTTCCACTCCAAACCCAACTGTCTAGAAATCTATCCAACCAATCTTGAGCTCACGGGGCCATAATCGCACAAACCAAAGACATCACAAGGTAAGAATGGTAAGAAAATATCTCAATTTCTTCAACCATTTTAATTAAAAATATTTCCGATCATCTTTTATTACAAAAACTACAAAAAAAATCATACCCTAGCTTTGTATTTCAATTTTATCTTCATCAAGCTAGGAGGGTTTTTTCTTTGTGGGATTTTCCCTACCCCAAAATAAATATTCCCTTGAATTTTGTGCTTCATTGAACATCTATTAAAAAGGTTTGTTTGAGAAAAAATGTGCAGATCTGCACTATAACAGCAAAAAAAATATTCAGATCTACACTTGGTGGACACATTTAAAGGGTACAATTTGTAAGTTTTACTTTCCTAAACCCTTTCATTTCAATTTCTAGATCTGATTTGCATGTAATATCTTTATTTCTGGTCATTATAAAGCTTAACTACATCCCAACAAACGATTTTGTTGGTTGTAGCAAACTTTTGGTTTTGACCCTGGGGAAATTTGAACCCCAAATCTGCAAAGGTAATCTTCAGCTTGTTGGAAATTAAATTTACAGTAGATCTGAAATCTCTTAGGCTTAGTAAACACTTATATCTTGCTTCCCTAGCCTTCTTACCCATAGATCTAATGATCTAGTGCATTTTTGCACTTGTAAGAGACCTCAAAAGGCTATTTTCCTTCTTGTTTTCTGCGTTTTCTGGTGCTTTGCAAGTCTTATTTAGCAGGACAGCGAGGACATTACTCATTTTTACCCACTTTGGTCAATGTACTCACATAGACAATCATCCGGAAAAGTGGTAACAACATTCCCCTTTTCTCTTGTACTTCATTTCATAATTATTTTTGGAGAGTAAGGGTAAATAAGCTTGTTTATTCACTTTGTTTTATGCAATATCTTTTATTCCAGCAAGCTACTAAAATAATTAACTCCTACTCCTTCACCATAGCCTGCTAGTTAAAGCACTATCTACTAATCGATTGGGTAAGGTGAGTGTGTTGTGTTATAGGAAAGCCTCCCAAAGTCTTTTGTAAGTAGGAGTTGGGCTTGAACAGAGAAAGGATAGGTGTTGTGGTGACATTGGGAACCTATCCCTTGTGTTGCTCCCATAGCAGTCTAAGACCTTGTAGGACTACTAGTTTGGGCAATAACAAGTCCAAGGGGATCTTGGATCTTATACATTCAGATGTGTGTGGACCAAGTTCAGTGGCAGAGGATGAGGAGCAGGAGGATCAGAAGGGAGAACAGTGTTCAAACACTTCCAGTTCAAGGAGTCAACCTTCAGGTGGGGAGGAGGAGTTAGCCCCTTCCAGCTATGTCAAGAGACCCAAATGGTTCATGCATACATTGAGGGATGCTTCGGAGCATGTTAAGGCCCCTAGGAGCATATCCAGGGAGAGTAGGCCTCCGAAGAAGTTTCCAAACTTCGTGGTGCTAATAAGTAGCATCATTGATTCCAAGTCTTCCAGTGTTCAAGAAGCAACAAACCAACAAGTTTGGTGGGATGCCATGGTGCACGATGATGTGTGAGACATTGTGTCAGGACTGGAGGGACAGCCAGTTCCAGGTGGCTCTTCCAGAAGTATCTTCCTTGCTAAGAGGGAGTGTTGATGTTTGTAGCATTAGACAGGTACTTATGCACAGGTTTAAGTGTCTAGATGTGTGGAAGTCGTCCAAAGCCTTCAACCTTAGTAATTTACTTTAATTAAAGGAATTATTAAAGTAAAGTGAGTTTTATAATTAAAGTGAGTTTAATTTAATGAAATGTTAAAATTATTAGAATTAGTGAATTGAATGAATCTTAGCCATTGATCTCAAGTGAGTTGAGAACTAGGTTATGTTTGATTTCGTCATAACTCAAGATTATAAAAGCAAGGCTAGGTGAAGGAGAAAGACATCCACTTGAAGAGCAAAGAAGGACTTGTGTTCAAGTGTTTAAGTCACAAAGGACTGTGACTCAAGGAGATCAAGGACAAGAGCAAAGGACTTTTGCTCAAATGCTTGAATCACGAAGGACTGTGATTTAAGGGGATCTCAACAAAGGTGAAGAAAGACTTTCATCTAGAGATCATGTCCAAAGGAGGAAAGTGCAGGTAGTGCAACAAGGAGAAGAAACCCCAGCAGCCAAAAATCGAAGGATAGGAGCAGATCCAAGGTACCAGCAGACAAATCTAGCAGATCTAAGGTACCAACGAACAGATCTAGTGCAGATCTGAGGTACCAGCAGGTAGATCTAGCAGATCTGAGGGACCAACAGACATATCCAGTGCATATTTGAGGTATCAGCAAGCAGATCTGAGGTACCAGCGGATAGATCTAATGCAGAGATGAGATACCAATGGACAAATCTAGTGCAAATCTGAGGTATCAGCGGGCAGATCTAGCAAATCTGAGGTACCAGTAGGCAAATCTTGCAGATCTGAGGACCAGCAAGTTGATCTAGTGCATATCTGAGTGTCTAGCAGGCAGATCTAGGCAAATCAGGTAGAGAGTTTCTTCAGGGCCAAAGTTGTCAAGTTTGTTGTAATTGTATTTTTCCTCAGTGGGCCATTTTCCCAGTAAGGGAGCCCTTGTAAGCTTGGAGTCATTATTAATGAAAAGTTGATTTGAAAGGCAAAATTTTTGTGTGCATGTGTGAAGTTTGGTTTCCAAATTGCTTCTATTGTTTTATTTATTTCCAACCAGTATATTTTATTCTGTGTGTTGTAATTTAATTATCAACAATGAAAAACACAAGGTAGTAATTTATCTAGGTGTTGGGAATAGCACTTTCAACACAAGAGAAATAACACTTGGTGTGCAGGTTGAGTAAGGCCTCACATGCTCTGAAGCAGGAGCTAAAAGCATGGTACTCCAACATAAAGGAGTACTTCAGAGAGATCAGATTCAGCAAGAACAATCCTAATCAGAACCTTTATGTGCAACAATAATAAATGTGAGATTTTATGTGTAATTTTATATGTTAATGATTTAATCATGATAGGTAGTTGCAAAGTTGTTATGATAGACTTGATGGAAATGTACAAGATGATGAACCTCGGAGTCCTTCAGTATTATTTGGGCATGGTGATTTGGTAGAAAGTTGAAAGGATATTCCTCTCTTAGAACAAATATGCCAGACATGTTGAAGAAGTCCAGGTTGGATGATTGCAAGCCCATGTACACACCCATGGATTCAAGATGATGGACCTGGGAGTCCAATATTGTTTGGCATGGTGATCTGGCAGAAAGCTGAAGGGATCCTTCTCTCTCCGACCAAATATGCCCGTGACATGTTGAAGAAGTACAGAATGGATAATTGCAAGCCCATGGACACACCCATGGAACTGGCACTGAAGTTGTTAGTTTTTGTAACTCGGAGGTACTTCTGCATTGGCGGTGCCCAACACGCAGAAGTGACCGAGCAAATGTCTCTCTCTAGTGACTTGACTTTATAAAGTGATTTTAGAGTCAAGTGGGGTCTTTTATTATTTAAAGAGTAAAAGTGACTTTATAAAGTTTGGGTCACTTAAGTGATTTAAGTGAACTCAATGAAAGATTAAGTCACGTCCGTTGATCTTGTTGATGAAGATTGAATCTCAGCCATTGAGATCTAGGGTTAGGGAAGTTACTCATTAATGAGTAAATAAAAGGAGCTTGTGAGAGAGATGGGGCTCACTTTTCAAAGAAGATTGGAGGGAATGTGAAGAGGCACACTTTCCAAGAGAGATTGAGCTGAAAGGAAAAGAGTAGCAGCAAAGGAGGATTGGCATGCATCCCAAAGAGAATAGGAGGCACACATCCCAAGAAGGGCTCGGCATTTATTTCTGGTCTGTACAGCATTAAAGGAGGCCATACAGTACGTATTTAGCAGGTCCGTACAGCTGTTTTTATGCACAGAAATCAAGGCAAGGGTTGCAAAGATTTGGAGACAGTTTTGGGTGCATATATTGTTGTAGCTTGTCCGTACAGAATAGGACCATACAGAAGAGATTTGGGCACAGAATTCGAGGCAGTGTTTGCTGCTTTGTTGACTGTACAGGGCCGTACAGGCCATACAGTAAGCTGGAACATTTTTCGAGGCTGTTTGGCACTGAAATCGAAGTGGACTGTTGGCACATTTTTCTAGATAAATACAGTTTTATTTGCTGAAAAATAATGTTGTTGTAAACTCAGAAATTTTCCTGCGAGCTCAAAAAGAAAGAATCTCTCCTTGGCTGATTTTCCCTTCGGGGTTTTTCCAGGGTCATTGCCCAGGAATTCTTGTGTTAAATGTGTGGTTGAATGCTGTCTACTGTTCATTTATTTTCCGCTGCTAAGTTTCAGATTGCCTAGTCATTTGTATTTCTGCTCATAGTTCCAGTTGAATGCATGAGTTAACTTGCATTATTGGTGAATGACTATAGGAGGTTGAAATCTTTTATTGGCTAAGTGTTTGTCACCATAGATTTTATTGGTGAATGCATGAGTTAACTTGCATTATTGGTGAATGACTATAGTAGGTTGAAATCTTTTATTGGCTAAGTGTTTGTCACCGTAGATTTTAACAGAAGTTGAATGCATGAGTTAACTTGCATTATTGGTGAATGACTATTGGAGGTTGAAATCTTTTATTGGCTAAGTGTTTGTCACCGTAGATTTTAACAGAAGTTGAGCAAAGATGAAGCAAGGAAGCAAATGAGTGCAACCTTTACAGGCAGCTTGTAAGCAGCATGATATACCTGAAAATTACCCAACTTAATATCAGTTTTGCTTTAGGCACAGTGTTCTGGTATATGGTAGATCCAAAGTACAGTCATTTGAAGGTTGCAAAGAGAATATTGGGGTATATCAACGGAACACTGAATTGGGGCTTGGAAAATGCCAGGAGCAAAATATTTGAGATCGTCAGATTCAGACTGGGTGGGGTGCACAAACAACAAGAAGTCAACATTCAAATATGCATTTCAATTGGCATCCACAACAATCTCATAGAGCAATAAGAAGCAACCTATTGTTGGGTCGTCTTCTACTGAAGCAGAGTACAAGGGAGCTCTAACTATGGCATGTGAAATAGTGAGGTTAAGAATACTTTTAGCAAGCATTGGTGTGGTGCAAGAATTACCAATGGCTTTGTTCTATGAAAACCAGAGCACAATCCAACTGGCTAAGAATGTTGTATTTCATACTGGGACTAAGCACAAAGAAGTACATTATCATTATGTAAGTTACAGGTAGAGGAACAAATCAAATTTCACTTGTATAAGACCATGGATCAGATAGTGTACATTTTCACCAAACCTTTGAGCAGAGATAAAATCTAAAACTTCAGATCATTATTGGGAATGAAACAAAATGATTCTTCATGAAGAAATATAGTTGGTGATAATGAAAAATCCCCTGGAGTAGGTTAAAAAAATTTGCAGACAATGGAGCACAAGGATTTGACCAAGTGGGAAGAGGAACCCACAAAACTATGCATTGGAGCTTTTCACCAGCATGGAACTGTAGCTGACATGTGTGGATGTGGCAAAGAGGTGATGCAACATTCAGTTGCCAACATGGTGCAGATGGTTGAGCATGATTAGACCAAGTCCACTGTGAGGAAAGAGAGATTCAAACTTGATCACTAAGTTCAGTGTGACAACAATAAAAGGGATACAATTGGAGCAAACTGCCCTCAGCACACCTTTGGAACCTAACGCATTAGCTGACATGAAGGTCAAGTCCAACGTAAAAATGAGTCTATAACATGTAAGCAATAGCTTATGCTAGGTTATGTTGATGATTGCAGCTTCGTGAGACATCCTCCAGGACACGTTCTCCTCTGAGACTGAGTTGAGTCAACCTGAGAGGGATCCCAGTGTTGGGCACACCCACGTGATGGGGCATCGTTCTCCTATGTGTGCGAGTTGAGTCGTCCCAGAGTGGTTGGGGCACCGTTCTCCTCTGAAGAGTTGAGTCGTCCCCCTGTGGTTGGGTGTGTCCATGTGATGGGTGTATCGTTCTCCTCTGTGTGAGAGATGAGACGATGTGGTACTCCAGATGATTCTATTGAGTATGACGTCCCTGTGGTTGAGCACAGGTGGACGTGTTCCTAGTGGCTGAGCACTAGTGAATGTGTGGATCCCTTTCTATATTGTCTAAATGTAAGATTTACCTGTAACCCTAATTGTGATGTAAAGGGTACAGGTCGGCCCCACCATATGTGAAAGATAATTAATGTTTATTGTTGTAAATTAATTATTTTCTGAGTTATTGAGGTCGGCCCTGTTGTGCCAATAGACACCACTTTTGCTATGTCCAGTCTAGTATAAATAAAGGTGATTTCCCCATTGAGGAAACACACAAGTCACATGTCATTTGGAAATTTCAGCAAGTACACTTTAAGGGCTGAAGTGCGCACCTCTATTGGGCGCAAGTTTCAAGGTAGTAGACCACCCTCTTGTGTGCATTAGGGTTTTATGGTTGGGGGATCTTCTCTTGAGAGTATAGCAAAGGATTGCTGGGTTTTATTCCCTTGAGTAGAAGGGTTTCCCAGAATATTTCTTGTGTTCTTGTGCACGGTACTTCTTCTTGTGATCTTGGTTATTGCAGAAATTGTGAATAGTGTAGCTGCATTTGTTTATGGTTCAAGTAAATGCTAAAATTGAAATAAATCTCATGCTTGAGCTTAGCTTAGTGAAAATTCAACAGGTTAGCCAGTCTAAGTAGACAGTGAACTTGTGATAGATATAGTAACAGTCTTGTGACACTAAGTTTAATGAGAGCATTAATGTGAGACTTGGAGTAGTAAGCTTTCTGTGTAATCCAAAGAGTTGTACATGTTTAGGTTGTTACCATTGACCCGTACTCGCAGCATCAAGTTGTATTTTATTTATCAATTGTTTGCAGTTTCTCAGTTTAATAGAGTTTGTTGTTTCCACAATTACATGGGAGCACAATCTGTTGTGCTGGACATTTGAGTTTCTGGTGATGATCTATATATTATTTACTGTTCACTCAAATTACAGAATTTGGTTGTGTAGGAGTATGTTTGTTGTAGCACAGACTTCAGTCGTGCTGTGACTATGACTGTTGCAATGTAGTGAAGCAGTTCATTGGAGGAGTAACTATGGTGAAACTGAATAAATATCACCTGAAGAGACCAGGTAGGAAGTAGAATCCACCGTAGTGAATACTAATTCAGTGATTTCAGATTGGTGGTAAGTACCATAGACTATATCCACTCTGGTATCAGAGGTGGTGAGTCATGTGATCAGCAGTGCAAAGCTGTTCCAATCCACAAAGGTAGCAGAAAATTGGCAGCATCCTAGTGTGTTGATCCGGTTCATGCCTTCGAAATGCTTCATATCAATCAGTCAGTCCTTTGTAGAGTTTCTATGTTTGTCAAAGAATGTGAAATTGGGACTGGTAAAAAGGGTTTTTAAAATCTAGAAAATGGAGATTATTCTTTGGTCATTTAACTTGATGAAGTTGGGGTGAGCAAAAAACACTTCAAGTTTAAACTCTTATAGATGGAAGCGTTTCACCTAGCATCAAGATTCAGGAATATCAAGATTTTCAATGTAAGCAGAAAGTAATGAGGTTTGAGATAGAATGCCTAACTACAACACCGCACTGATCTTAGAAAAACATAAAATCATCAGGGAAAATCCCTAGGAGTTATGGATAGGACAGCTGGAGACCATTATATTTGTCATTTCATTTGCCCACCCGAGTTGATTCAAGTGGTTGGAGTTCCACCCATTTCCCAAGCATGCAATTAGGACGCTCTCAATTAATGTCTCTCCCTTTCTTGTTTTATGGCACTACCTACTTTCTATACGAACAGGAACATTGGTAAGAATTTCCACACCACTCTAATGCAGACTAAGGAGGTTGGATCTGATACGATGGCTCCCCAGCAAGTATGAAAAGGCTAGCAAAATAATTAAAGAAGGTAGTAAACTTGAAACTAGGGAATACAGTTAGGGAGATCACTGATATCCTCACAAATTTCATCAGAGTAAGAGACTCTTCCAATAATGTTATAGGTACAAGAGAAAACAAAAAGGATGATGTCAGAGTTCATACCTAGCAATGGCATCGATGAGCTCCTCCAAATCGTGAAGAACACGAACCTATTCAAAAGGACCCTCCATGTAGTGGAAGAAATTGGATGCTCTATCCACATGAGATTGGCCCAAATGTCAATTAGGTGTAGCTCAAGTGGTGAGGAAAAGTTGTTACCCTCCCCACCCGAGTTCAAATCCCACTTTGAGACATGTTTTCTCTTGGTGAGCCAATTGTTGATGAGCTATATATGATCTATTGATAAGTCCTTGACTTGACCTTGTGCCCTAAAGAATCTAGGGTTTTCCTTTGGTACCATCCTCGGAATGACGGAAGTGCCTGGGAGGTTTCCCCTGGGATATATTACCTAGAAAAAAATATGAGATTGGCCCGAATGAACTTCAATTTGGACAAAGATAATCTAGACATGGTGCTTCTCAAAATCCCTGTCAAGAAAGATGACGAGAACAACAGCAATGGCTGATCTCAGGTCACTTGCAGAAGCCTGGTAATGGAGTTAGTCTAGAAGCACCTTTGCAGTGTTGTACTCAAAGTTTGGTTTAGTCTATCTGTCAGCCCAGTTCAGTACTAAAATCTCTAAATTTGAAGGAAGTAGTCAATTCAATATTCTTCTTGTTTTGATATACACTAAGCAGAAACACTTTGAAAATTCAAATCTAGATAAGCTTCTGATGTAAGAAAGGGCCAATGTATATCTAGGTAGCCCCTCTTTTTATAGTTTGTAACTTTGTATATCTTAATATAATTTCTGTTCCTATTAAAAAATGCAGCTTCTTGTTTAACCTAAAACTTATATGTACTTGCTTATGTATATAAACTCATCTCACTTGCAACCTCTCTTTGGTTTCTAAAAGCATCTAACCTTATACAATATGCATACATTCTTCTGAACAGCAAACAATGAAATTATTACTCAAAAAACGCAGGTGGTAAGAAAACAAATATCCAACTAAGGTTACAGAACAATACATTAGAGAGACCGAAGAGCCTTACTTGTACACTGCACGCACAGAAGCTCGGCTTTTGTAGCTTATAAGTCCAGACAGCTTAGTTTTTTTCTTCTGCGTGGAAATTGGAGAAGACCTTGGAGCAATTTTCACAGAGGGTTTCAAAGTAACACCTAACATGTGAGATAAAATAGGCAATTGCTTTAGCAGCTGGATGTCTCTAAACTGAGAATACTGTCCTTGTACATAATACTAACCACAGAGATGAAACCCTAGTACAGTTTAAATAGAGGTAATAAGAAACCATAAATTAAATTCCAATTGCAATAAAAGATATAAAATCTCAAGTAAGCATAAAACAAAGGCTTGAAAAATTAAATTGAAAGCACATCTCTTAAATTGCGAATATAATCACATCCACAGTTCTTGAATCATAATCCATACTAAATTATTTGGAATTACATGAGTTCCAAACACGAACACACAGCTTCCTTAACTAAATTCAAACTCGCATGATGATAACAACATATGTTTTTTTGTAAAGAAAGCACCCAATTATTGGTACAATCCAACAGTATAAATTGCAAGCAAGATTAGGTACAATCCTGACTGCCCTCCATCTAACTTTCCATGTTTCATCGGGACTCACATCTGAAGATAGTCTTTATTGTCTTGTCATCTGTGATTGTGGAGCAAGCATGGTTTCATAAAAAACACTGCATTAATCATTTTAAATGTTGAGTTAGGTGGGAAACACACTTGCATAGTTCTTCTATCCTCGGTTAGCTGCACATGCACCCACACTGCTATACCCATCGTTTCAAAATACTGCATCCCTGTATGGCAGCTACGTTGAATGCACCTGTAGTTACTTGCTTTGCTACGGCTATGGTGGACACCTATATAGGCAGAGCTGCCTTATCGTCAGATCAGACAGAGGCAAACTAATGACCTTTTAGCATTCAGCGTTTGCCTCCACATTCCTTTTGGAGGAAGCACCATGAGTCACCAAGACCACTGTGAGCAAAACTGTAAGCAGATAGAATGCGATTATCTAAATTTGTGAGCAAAACTGTAAGCAGATGTAAACCTCCCAGGCCACGGTGAGAAGGCGAGTGCCTAATCAGCACAAATATAAATTTAAGCCTTGAGCTTTGCTTGCTAAAATTCGGAAAACAAAAATAAATAAATAAACACATCAACAACATATCTTCCTACAGATAGCTAAATTGTCCCTGCATTTGAGCAAGTAAGTTATATAGGCATCGAGAAATCCTAATGAAATGATAATATAAGATGACATGCTAATGAAATGATAATATAAGATGACACACAACTTATAAGATGAGATAAAAATTTATTAATGTTCAATAAATAGGTCAATGGTGTTGAAATAATGTAACTGCAAAGAGCATTCTTATTATTATTGTTATTTTATTATTAAGATTAATCCCCATTGTGGATTAATCATGTCGGTAATTGTATAAGGACCAAATCCCCTTTTGCGGATTGGTCATCGAACAATTATAAAGTGTAGAATAAGAAGTCGGCCCCAGCAGTTATTATTGAAGACCCAGAATTAAATAAAGGTGGGTTTACCCACCCAGAGTGAGAGGTCGGCCCTGCCAGTGAAACCCTCTCACACGTGCC